>VXBI01014245.1:1038932-1077233 GCA_013397375.1 Toxostoma redivivum
CGGCTCCGGGCTGCCCCTAAGGAGCCCCCCCATCCTCCGGTGCTCGGCGAGCCGGCCCGCGGCGTCCTCGGGAGGAGCAGCAGCCACAGCAACGGAGGCAAACTTTGGGCAGAGGCGCTCGCACACTCGCACACGGTGCTGGCTGCAGCTCACGGCACCAGGCGAGCCATCTCTTCCCTTTGAGAAAGCCTATGAGGATCCTTTTCTCCAGGTCTTCTTCTACCCAAAACAATCCGAGACATAGTCAGAGAATCCAGGCAGTTTAGAGCCTTCGCAAAGAGGTGGAAGTGGGGAAAAGCCCCGCGCCCAAACAATCGCTAGTTTCAGCTTTCCTGGGGCTGGTGCTCATTAACAATACTCCACAGTTGCAAGGTCTACGAGAAAGCCAAGCATTCCCCCATCCTCAGTAATCCACAGAGTAGCCAATCATGCCACATTTCTGCTAAGAAAGAGAAAAGGGGATGCCACTCCATCAGCCAGCGCTGGGAAAGCAGAGAAAAATCAAACTGCTGCTCTTCCCTCCATTCATCTCCAAACTGGTGAGCCTTCACCGAGCGAGCTCTCTCCCGGCGCGCACACACACTCACACTCGCCAACACACACTCACACACTCGCACACTCCGCCAGACAATAATCAGGCTGCTCCGGCAATCTCAGTGGTCTGGCTATTGACAGTAATACCCGAGGATGTTTTCAGGGAGAATAGTGCACCCTTATGAAAGAAGCTGGGAAAAAAAATAAAAATAAAAATAAGCATGCTTGCGAGGAGCAGGGCTATGCAAATCTGCAGTCTCCGAACAGCAAATCGCTGAGGCTTGGATGCAATGCAGAGGACGAGCCTATGTTAAAGAGGGAGGCTGAGTTCAGCTCCCACACAGTCGCGCTGCCTCGCCTCAGCCTTTCGGGAGCCGCGCACTTCCAGAACGCGGCTTGGGCGGTGTGGAGGGGACACACACACACACACACACACACACTCACACGCCTCTCCTCCCCACCCGCGCCGCGGAGTCAGCAGCACGGCAGGAGCACTTCCCCTCCTCAGACAGTTTAGAGGTATCAGTGTCTTGAAAACCCACTTTCATCTTGAAAAGAACGATTTCGGGGTCTTTTAATAGGCTGAACTTCGTCCATCAGATGTTTCCCTCCGTCTATTCGGGCACCGGCTGTGATTATCCGGTAATTACACGCACGGCGCCGAACAAAGAGTTACCGGGATTTTCTCCGGCACTACTCAACTACCGCACCTCGGCCGCCCACCGCAGCCGCGGCCGCAAACTGGGCTGAAAAAAACGCTTTCTGGGCTGAGCTCCCCCGTTCCCCCGCCGCTGCAGGGCGGCGCCGGCAGCTCCCGCATCGCCACCCGGGTGCGGGGCCCCGCCGAGGCGCTCTCCCCACGCCTACCCCCAAAACAGGGCGAAGGGCTACCCTACACCACCACCACCCCCGCACAGACACACACACAGAGCCGAGGGTGCCATGGGAGTCCATGTCACGTTTAAAAGCCGAGGGTCGGCATGCTGAGGGCCAGCCCATCACCCCGCGGCGGGTGCTGCGCCCCCCGGAGCCGGGCGCGGAGGCGCACCCCCTGCAGTACCGCACCTGGGCACAGCAGGGTGTGCGAGCCGCACACTCCCGGCCCTCCGCTCTCCATCTCTCTCTCTCTCTCTCTCTCACTCTCTCACTCCCTCCGTCCCTCCCCCGCTTCCAGCCTGCCGTAGATCTTGTGCCATGCCTTCAGCAGCATGAGATCATGGGTGCGGGGTGCGGATGCGTGAAAGCAAGAGGGCGAGCGGTGGGCGTGAGAATGGAGGGGGTTTTTTTATACATTTCGCGTTAATTTAAACGAAAACCGCTGCAATTCGCCGAGGCGCTAATTCCCGCGGGTGCGAAGGGAAGTCACAACCTTTGCTCAGCCGCGTAGGCTGAGGAACGAGGAATGCGTTTCGCCCCGGCTCCGCTCAGCCCAGGGCGGATCGCTGCCCCCGGCGAAAGGAACGCCCTTGGCCCGGGGGTCGTGCCGGGGGCCGCACACGGTGACGAGAGGACCCCGAACCCCCGGAGCAGGGGTGAGCAAGCGGCAGCTCCTGCCCTGCCCTGCCCCGCACCGGGGGCTGTGCTGGTCACACCCCTGCCCACCGGGACGCGTCGCATCGCAGCCTCTCCACGCACCCAAAGTTTTGCCGAGGTGAATTATAACAAAGCCTTAGCAGTGAGGAAAGCCGCTCTGCCCGAGCCCTGTCTGCGCTCCGTGGAAGGGCAGACACACACCCCGAAGGAAGCCCGCACCCGCCCTGGCCCGGGGGAGCAGCCCTGCGGGGCAGGGGCCACCCTGTAACACTCCCTGCTCGCCAGAGGGAAAGGCAGATTAGGAGAAAGTCAGTGACTTTTTTCCAACCTGTCTCCAAAAGCCTCCGTGTGAAAGAAGAAACACCAATTTTCCAAACTATCAGCTTTCAACTGTCATGCACTGTCACCTCCTAAAAAAATCAAAGACAATAATTCTCTAAGTTTCGGAGTTCGGGAAAGAAGGAAAAAACGGTATGAAACCTTAAAGAAACATCAGCCAGGATTTGACAGCTCTCATAAAATTAAATCTGATATATGTTTCCTGTTCATGCAAGTAATGCGTGTTAGAAATTTCATCCATAAATAACACTAGGTCTTCTATCAATCGACTCAGGAAACAAAATATTTCAGTCAGTGGAACCAGTTTTTCATTAAACTGTTCACATGTTGCTGCAGTTTTAGAAACAGGCAGTAGTTAACTTGACTGTTCTTAATGATTCTAGACATCCTACAGACGAGGAACTTAAAATTGTTATCACTCCTCTGAAATAGGAAGCCGGTATTGCCAACCGTGTAACGATACAGTTGGCAACGCAGTTGTACAGATAAAATTTCAGTTGGCAAGTCCCGTCTAGACTGACTCTGCTCGGCTGTGCTGTTTTAAGGCCGCCATCGGGAGCTGCATTGTGCTACCTTAAAGCGGGAATTTCCCCGTCAGCACCCAGGAAAGCATGGCTCCATCCCCACTGGGGGATTCCCCAGTCATCAGGTGTAACCTTGCTGAGAGAGGCTTTCCGCAGATCCCACCCAGCCCGAGCACAGTTTGTTCGACTTTGGCTGAAGACCCACTTCGGTGTGGATTCAGAAGGACTTTGTGGAAGTTGTGTTGGATATCTTTGTAGTTTGAGTACCTTAATCTAAATTCTTGCTCCATCTACTGTGCCAGGGAGGCCTAAAGTGCTTAAAAAAACAAGGACAAATGAATAAAATGTTTAGGTGCTTCCAAGGTACTTAATTTAATATCTTACTGAAGATAAAAGGGGGTTTTAAGCGCTCTGCTTTATTAAATATGTACTGTTTATGCAGTGCACATACACAACTGCCACTAAAGTTTCTAGTTTCAATCTGTGCCTGGAGACTACTTAGTGAAGTGTATTTTTCCATCAGATAGATTATAACAGGTCATTTTTAGGTGCTATATTATGATATTAAACATTACTTAGAGACTGTTAAATTAATGGGTTGTTTTGCTGCTGTGCATCCAAACCAAGAGTTGCTTATACAAAGGCCAAATCTTCACAAAATTGTTTAGGTATCTAACTCTTATTTAAGTGCCCTATTAAAGTGTGAATGGGGTGACTGCCCTCTAAGTAGGCATCTCTGTATCTGGTAATGTGATCTGCACCTTGGGTGTAGCAACTCTAATTTTAACAACACTTGACATTTTTCTGGCTCTGCACTCTGAACCACAAACAAGAGAGGACTATCCATGTTTCATGGGGGAGAAAGGTGATCTAGTGCAGTGCAAGGGTGAGAAATGGGAGAGAATTAATTTGCAGAAAATATTAAAAGATTGAAAATTAAAAGAATACCAGGAAGGTGAAGAAGGAAGTATGTATGAAAGCAAGATGGAGACAGGAAGGCCAAAGAGAGACATTCTAGTAAAATCCTCACTTGCTAAATTTTTTTTTTGTGTTTTCAGCAAGGTAATAAAACTTCTTTACATTTTGAAGCAAATCCTGGTAGTCAGACACTCATACTTTTTGTGTGTTTTGATGTAAAGAAGGTTGTAGGTGAGTGTCAGTATCTTTCCTCAAGTAGTAAGTGATAGAACAAGAAGAAATGGCCTCAAGTCATGACAGGGAAAGTTTAGATTGGATATCTGGGAAAATTTCTACAAGTGTTGTCAAGCATTGGAACAGGCTGCCCAGGGGGAACAGGCTGCCCAGGGAAGTGGCGAACTAATCATTCCTGGAAGTATTTAAAAGACCTGTAGAGATTCAGATAAGATATTGGGAAGAAATCCTTTACTGTGAGGGTGGTGAGGCACTAGAACAGGTTGCCCAGAAAAGCTGTGCATGCCCCATTCCTGGAAGTGTTCAAGGTCAGGCTGGATGGAGCTCTGAGAAACCTGGTCTAGTGGCAGGTGCTCATGGCAGGGGGATTGGAACGAGATCATATTTAAGGTCCCTTTCAACCCAAACCATTTCAGGTTTCTATGTGGCACTTAGGGACATGATTCAGTGGCCTTGACAGTGCTAGGTTAATGGTTATCTGAGAGGTTTCTTGGGACTTAAATGATCCCATGATTCTGTGATTCTATTTAAAAAGTTTAATTGGGTGTTTTGGCAGTTGGAGTTAGGCTTTTTAATGACAAATAAGTTAAAGGCTTCTGCAAGTAAACACTATGAAAACCAAAGGTAAGCAGCATTTTTTACTTAAAATGCTTGCCTTTTTACCCCCTGCTGACATAAGAGTATGATTTGTTGTTAGCTGAGGACTAACTGAAGTTGAAATAACCTGGTTTTAATCCCCAAGGACACAGAATTGTACTTCCAACACAATCAACATGCTGGTATCAGTCTGTAAAGGCTCACTCAAAGAATGAAGAAGTGGTACACAAGAATGCAATGAACAAGAGTTTGCGTAAACAAATAAATGTTCCACTGCAGGCATAGTAAATAAAATGTGAAAATGAACTCTAGTGTTCACAAGGTAGTTTTTAGTATCTCAAGAACTTAGCTCAGTGATGTTAGCCCCATTTAACTCTTACCCTGTGTGGGTCACATTAGTAGTAAGTGTGACTTTTAATCAAAGTATTTCCACCAAATCAGCTCTGTTAATACTACTAGGCTCCTATATTTTCTGAGCAAAAATATCCTTATTGTAAGAATACATCTTTCCCTAATTTGTTCTAGTGTAATTATGCTCCTAATGCGCCTAAAGAAAATTTATACCAAAAAAAAAAAAAGTACTCCCATGAGTACAGTTTACATTACTTCCTCAAATAAAATCAAATAAAGATACTTCTTGCTGGTATGACCATATCTCTCTGCAACAGTACAGATAGAATCAGCTAAGATGGACAACTTCAGCAACACCAGCAAAACTGAAGTGCAGACCATGCCTTAGGCCAGCAGAAGTTGTCAGTTAAATTCAGGGCTCCTTCTGGTTAAGTGCCACCTTATGCAACCAGGCTCCTCTGGCCACCTCTAGTTAATCCTGCACTTGGTGTTGTAACATCCACTCTTTAAGTTCCTAAAACTTAGCTGCTGTTCAGCAAAAGAATAAGAAAAAAACAACAACAAAAAAAAGCCCAACCCAAAACACCTCCACAAATCTGTATTTGTATTACAGGAATACTACTTAATTAACTGTGGAGAGCTTTAACACACTACCAATGTTTTATGTTACAGGTTTTCCCCACTACTAGGCTTGCACTCTCCCTTAATTTGAAAATACATGGACATTCTGTGATTACAATTACACAGATCAGAATTTATGTTTATCCAGCCTGCACACAGAGGCTTAAAGAAGAAAACAGTCAAGCTAATGTTTCCTCTTTCCACTATAAACACTGCTGAATTTAATGACCTATACACTGTATCTGCCAGTACTTTTACTGATGTCCGGTAACAGTGGAGGTGGTAACTTTCCTCTAAACAGCAGAGAATGTTCCTTTCAAAAGCCATTTAATTGCATGATACTGAGCCTGTCATTCATGTCCAGATTATGTCCTAACCCTACATAACCTAGGGCTGAAATTGTTTACTTTATGCCAATAAACTTTATCATATGAACTACTTGAGGACTTTGAAGGTAAAAAATATGATCCTAGGGGAATGAATGAAGTATTTATGCAGCTATAAAACACACAGAAATTCAAAATTTTGGTAATCATGTGAGAAAGGGGAGCTTACAAAGGAAATACTTAGGCTACTTTCTCTGTAGTGCAGCTATTCTCTCTCTATGCATAGTTCAAAACAAATCCTGGTACAGTTAAGTCATCTTTCTGTCCATCTAGATAGGCTTAAATCTTCATAATAAATGTTTCTTGACTCTGCGTGTAAAAAATAACCTCTTTGTCTCTATTCCTTGCTGTCAAAAATCAAGCTGATTTTCATTTTGTTTCATTTCATTGAAGACATGCACATAAGCCAGATCTTTTCAATTTAGAACAGAAGGGGCTTGTGGAGAACATTTTGCACTGGGGAATTTTGACTTTGAGGAGAAGGCCCCTCTTTGTCTGAAATAACCCTTGTTGGTTCAAAAGTCATTGGGGCACTTTGCCAAGTTTGTCCATCCTTACTTAAATTAGGCCTGGTTTGAGCTGGCTTGAGGAGGATGGCTCGGAATCCACTGTGGGATGGCTTTGGTGGCTCTCAGTGCTGCAATGCCACTTAATATATTTTTCTTTATATATTTATTTATTTATTTAAAGTTTAACTTGGCAAAAAGTTTTCTAATGCTTTGTGTAGTTTCCACCTTTGACTCCAATCTAAAGCCAAAGGAAATAAGGCCGAGTCACCTTGTATGTACACAGAGGCATTTAGGAGATTTGTAGTCCTGTAGCAAATGGTTCTCTGTGGGCTACCACATGAGTGGTTAATTCTATGGGCAGTGGTTAATTCTATGGGCAGTTAGGCTGCTGCTGCAGAACCTGCAAAAGTCTCTCTGACTTTTCCCTGTGCTGCTGCAGGAATTGGCACTGCGTTGCCACAGAAAAGAGAGATCCTGGTACAGCTTGTATGCTACTGATTTGAACTTCTCAGCAAATACTCCAGCTAGGGACAAAAAGCAAGCCACCATAAAAATAGCTTGTAAATTAGTCATCAAGAAGTTTGATGACAAATGCCAATAACAGAACCCAGTATTCTGCTCTTTTGTATCAAGTACAAGCATATGAAGCATATGCAAAACTTATTTGTTGATAAAGACCTCCAGAAATAGGAAAAGTGTGTGTATTACAGAGTTGTTTTCAGCCCTTGATATTGTTTACCATGCGCAATAACTGAGATATTAAATGCCATGTCAAGGAAAGCTCACAATAGTCTGAGTGCAACAGGCACAAAATGAGCCACAAAATGGGGAAATTGAGTTTAAAGACCTTGCATGGCCAAGTTGATTGCTTTTTTTTGTTTCGTGGTTTTTTTTTTGTAGGAAGCCCACTGGTAACCAAGAGAGCCTTAAATTGTGTTTGTGGAGCACCTAAAATCAGGACAGCATTTTAATGCAGGGTTTCCTGACAGGATTTCTAAGATATCACTCATTATGACTCAGGAACATCACACAACGCCCCTCACTTTTCTGGCCTGGGTCAAAAAGGGGATGTACAGTGAAGTTCCACCTCCTGCCTTACTTGAACACGTTAGTCCTGCTTCAATCTTGGCAAAGGAAGGGATAAGATGCAGCCATCTACTTTTTGTCCAGTGCAATACATGGCTTCAGACTCCAGACAGCAGTAGTGCCACAAGTCAGCTGTAGAAGAAACTGAATTTAAAAAGCAGAGTTGCAAGGAGATGACTTTAACTTTTGACAGTCATAAGTTGAAAATGTTCAAATACTTATTTAGCTTTAAGCTTCTTTCTTCTTTTTCTTTCCCCCAGAAAAAATGTCACCGTTGTGCAGAACACATTTGTAATGCCAAGCAAATTTCCTATAGCTGAGTTATGAACCTCTGAATGTACAGGTTTAAAATGAAAATGCTGACATAATCTTAAATGTAGTGGCACAAATACTGCCACTACAATAATCCTTGTAATCTAATATATTAGCCCTAGGGGGATGGAGACTGAATTGCTGGTCTCAGACAGCCTTTCTGAGGCTCAATTCAAATTGCATGATTATTCTACATCCTTCAAGTTCTTTAAAATACATTTCAGATGCAGTATTGTACATTCCAAAATATTTCTTCTTCAGAGATTAATTTGACTTTTTTTTTCCTACTTTAAAGAGATATATGACCTCGGAGGCATGTGAAAAACCATTAATCAAGTTTAGACTGTGTAACACTCTTTTGCCTGTGAAAGGGTACTTTTTTTCTAGATTCCCTTAGTTATGTTGCCAAGGTGATTCCCCCAGAGAGCCATGTGTTTATCTTGACAGGTGTTAGTGAGATCTGGGGAATCTCAGTGGAATTGTTACTGGTTGTTTTGAGGTACAGTAGAAAACATTAAGTCTGCAAACTAATGAACTTACATTCTAAATAAAATAAACCGTGGAGTAAGTTGGATTAATCTACTAATGCCTTTCTAATGAAGCTTTTGTTGGGCGTATGGTGTGGTCTTGCTACTTTCCTCATATAGCTAGCACAAGCTAAAATTCAAAATGAAATGTACGTGTACCTCTTCTGTGAGATACCAGTCTCAAAAACTTGCCATCACGATTATATTCAGACTGCTGTTTTACTGGCATAACCTCTGATTATGGTTTGCAAGACTAAACTGATTAAAAAAAAAACCAAGAAAGCAATCAGATTAAAAAAGGAAACCAGAGACACCACTGATAGGAAAAGAGAAAATACAACTTCTAGTGCTGTTCCTAGGGGAAAATTTAAAACCACTGCTGGTAACTTAAAATTACTCTAAAATACATTCTGTGACCTGTCCTGAATGTCAGGGAATCATTAATTAAGTACTGTAACATCCAAAGCTAAATAATCATTCCTTAGTTACAGTCCATTTGTGTTTTCCAGCACTGAGCTGTAATACACTATATTTTTATAGTGCATATTAGAAGCAATAAAACAATAGGTGCTTTTAACAAAAAAAAAAAAAAGAGTCTTAAGCAAGGTGAAACAAAATACCATCATTTTCAGCCAGCTATGCCTTTTGCTTCTAATTGCCATTTTCTTTCTCTCTGTGTATGTACAAGATCAGAACACAAGAAAAAATATTCCTTAGCAACATTCATCTTCTGGGAGCATGTTGCTGAATTTAGGTATAAAACCATAACGACATCTCAAAGAATAGCAATAGCTCATATACTTCAGCTTTGATATACTACTTCAAATCCTTAATCTCCTCTTTTCAGATTTCCACATAAAGTTTTACTCTGCTTCCATATTTGCAAATGCCCATTCAAGACAAAACATCCTTTCATACTGAGGCTCTCCCCTCCCTGTGTTCACTTCAACAACAAATTAGCAGCCAAATTTTTCCCTGTTTTTTCTTTTTTGTTGTTTATTTCTTTCTTTTTTTTTTTTTCAATTTTTTTTTCGAGGATAAGAAAATAGATACGATAAAAATAGAGTGAGAACACAAGAACACAGTTTTTCTTTCCTTCAGCACCAGCAGCCAGAAACAGTATGAAAGCAATGGATCATGAAGAAAAGCAATTTCCTACTTCAGGGATTAAGCAATACTCTCTTTTGTAATGTTAAATGAAAGTTTTAGTTATTTTTTTCCAAGTAATACTGATTTTTTTTCCCCCAATGTAAATAAATATGCACTGGAGAAACTCCAATACTCACAAACACATCACTTTCTAGCCAATCAATAACACAGATAAAACCCTTTGTGTTGTGCTTCTTTCAGCAGGCCTATTGATAGGGCAAGAAAAATTAAGCTACTACAGAAGCCAAAGGTAATTAACTTAACGAGAGAGAAAATCTGATGATATAAACATTCCATTCTTTTCTTAAGGACAAATATAGGGGATACATATATAGGAAATAGACTTTTGGGGAAGCATTCAAATAGGGACAACTATCTGCATTTTATTGGCACACCTCTCTTCCAGTGACAATGCAATATGAATTACCTGTTGTGATGATTGAAGGCTAGACTATCAGGTGAGGTACCACACCCTCTCTAAAATATGATCCTACAATCCTCTTCAGTAGTATGGAAAATAAGGAACTTCTACACCTGCCTCTGCCCCAGTTTTTCAAAGTGCAGCCTTGGACAAATTGCTACAAAGCATTTGCTATTTAATGGCTAACTGGCAAGCTGGGTCAATATTACCTGTCCCAAAGATAAAGGGTATTTGCATGAGTAAGGCTGGGTGGAATTGCACCCTTCAAACCAATGCTGAAAGGTTCCAAAGGCTTTAATTGTCCAGAACAGAACATTGCAGGATTAAGTCTTCTCCACCTGCAATTTTTTTATCTATAAAGCTCTACCAAGAATATTCAGTGTAACTTTAAAACCAATGCTCTGTTTAAAGCACTTTGAGATTTCTTCCTGATGAATTCCACTGTTTGCAATAATTATGGAAACGTGGGCCTCCTTCAATTTTTATACATAGATAGATAGGAATCCTGTAAATATTTGATCAACTTTGCTTAAAGGGACAATTTGTATGGGAAAACATTACCACGGTAAAGAAACTTTGTTGGCCAAGCTTGTTCTCCTTAGCATATATGCAAATAGTTGCAAATATCAAGAGATTGGAAAGAGAGAATAATTTGAATCATACCTGTGTTTTAGTTTTAATGAATTACATTAAAAAAAATTCCTAGCTAAAACAAAGTGCCTGCTATATAATTAAAATGAAGAGTCACAACCAGCTTATCTTTAAAAGCAGATTGTAACAGGAAAGAAAATCCAGGACTTCTCAGCTGCAATTTTATGGCTTTATCAAAACTTGCCTAATTTTACCTATTTATTTCAGTGCATAATAAAATATGTACTCAGAGAAAAAATGTGCAATGCATACATATTTTTAAAGGCTTAGAAAGCTAGCAGCTTTCTTTTAACACCCTTGGATCTAATTTTGTTTCTAACAAGTAAAATGAGAAGAATGAGGCCCTAAAAACGATAATGGTCTGAAACCTGCTCTTTGAATCTTTGCACATGCTGAAGCTATAATTTGAATAGAAAAGATGGGTGGTCTTCTGACCATCGTTGGTCACAGAGTTGAGCATTACTGCCCAGAAAAAGCTTATGGGTTTTCTCAGGAAGGTTTCAGAAACCACTGTATTGAACCACCAGCCTATAATAGCTCTTCCACATTTCACAGGATGTCAGTTCCTGGAGCTGTTTTCCCTTTGATGCACACAAAGTACTGCCAGTAATTTCAATCAGAATTATGCCATGCACTGGAAGAAGACAATCACATAATATGAATTATCATGTTTTTTCCATATCCCTGCCTCTCACAGAACTGCTGGTTTGTTAGAGGAGTTAGTACAGTATATGCTACTGATCTGTGGCTGCTTTGTTTAAAAAAAACTTAGTACTGGTATAGTCTTTCTCATCCAGATATATCAAAGCACGTTATAAAGCAGTAAAAGGAGTGGAACCAAGAAGAGACTTACAGTGGAACTTTTTTTTTTTTTTTTAATTTGGTTACATGAAATGCTCTCCAATTATTTGTAATGAAAAATAAAGGGAACATTATGAAAATTAAAGAATCACACTGTAAAAAGTGGCTTCATTTTAAATTATGTTCCCCTTCATAATTTTTGTGGTTTTAGTTTAAAAATGCCTTTTCTTTGTTGCTATTTTTCACTTGGGGTTGAATAAATCTTCTTTTAAATATTTTCTTTTCAGAGATACCTCTAAACCTAAGATTACTTAATTCTTAATATAACTCCAAATCAGGGCACTTCCCTCAATAAAACTCCTACTCTTGATGCATTTGCATTACACAGGACAGCAAGCAAAAATCCTTTGGCTAAGAGTGAAAATCTACACCAAAACTACAGTCAGAGAAAGGTTTATGAATTAGAGCACATGCTCGTGTTCCCACATGCTTTTGAGCTCCAAAACACACGTGGTGGTCAAAACTCACAGTGAGGGTTGAAAGACAGGTTTTTTCAGCAAACATCTTACTGACCAGAATGGAATTTACCCAAGTCAAAGGCCTGGGCTCTGCCTTATTGATGAAACATTCCAGCAAAATCAATGTGAGCTATAAATTATTAGAAGCCATTTTTAATTCTCACCTACTTTGCACTAATGATCAATTTATCATTAATGCAGAAAGAGATTTAAAGCAATGTCTATGCCATTAAAATAAATATCTATTAGCTATTGAGGATATCCCACAAGTGCATTTGCTTCTTGTGGAATTCTTCCAGAACACTGGATCTATATACAGTATAATATAATGATATTTAACTGGTAATGAGCTATTGAATTGCACAGGGGGAAATAGCTTACAACCTTAAAAACTTCTAAAGTAACTTCTATAGTCAAGATGGGTTTCAATTATACAACTCAGTATATGAGAAAGTTTTTTTGTCTATAAAATGCATCTCTCTTAGTTTGCATTTCTTTCATTTTTTTTTCATCAAAGGAGATTTATAATGTGCAAGCAATACAGTAAAGATTTCCTTCTACTAAAGAAGCTCAGAAATACACAGATTCACAAGATTAGTTTTCCAGAAGGAAAATTCTAATTATGCATTTGAAGAAGTTTGCTTATTCCTTTCCCGTACAGTTTGCAATGTAAATGTTGTAAATGTGACTAGCAGCAGGGAATTCCTGTGTCATTACTCAATACAGACCCAGGTGGTAAGCAACAGTTAAGTTTTTGTTAATTTATTTAGACTCTCCAATTTAATCTCTTTGTTTGAAAAGCACAAACTACTGTACCACTGAGACTTTTGGTCACAGTGCTGAGATCAGCAGGTTATTTCATCAGTCTTTAGCCACAGACATAAATCTCATTAGGAAGTTTTCTGATCTAGGTGACTATAAAAACAAAGAGTGACAAAACCCAGATCATTAACACAAACCCAGCCATTTATCTGCAATGCATATTTCTTTCCTGACAAAAAATATTATCAGATTTCCATTTTTTGGTGAAGAGTATAACTCAAGCACTCTGAAATCAGTACATGTTGATCACTGGTCTCTTATGGCAAACAGGAACTTCTTTTTCCATCTATCTTTTCAGCTGACTAATCTCCAATAAAACTTTATCATATTTTTCTAATAGATATGTGGCAGGGTGAAATGCTTGGTGCTTCTTTTCCTTTTAGTTGCCTGGTTTTAGTGTAAGCCTCCGTGCTTGAACGTGGTTCAGGGTGACACCGTGAGTCGACATCTGCTCACAGCATATTGGAGTGCACAAACACAAGCAGAGCCTGCAAAAATGTGAAGTAATTCTCCCCTTCAGCTCAGCATTAACAAACGCTCAGCAGGAATATAGGTACAAATTTCGACATTATATCCCAGGAAGACACGAGCCTATTGAGAAAAATGTGAGGAGAGCAACATGACCAGAATCTAGGGAACAGGGGCTTCAATAAAGCTTGAAAGAATTAGGTTGGAAAGGAGACAACTGAGATTGAACATGATAATAGCTTTCAAATGCACGGAAGGCTGTTTCTAAAGAATAAGGAAATCACCTGTTCTCAATCACAGTGATGGACAGGACAGAAAGAAATGTGCTAAATTGCAGCAATTAAGATTCAGGGCAGATATTGTAAAAACCTTCTCAGCAGTGAGGATAGTGAGGTGATATAAAGGATCACCAAGAAGATGGTGGAGTCTTAACTATTAGAATTACTTCTGAACAGCACAGTCTTCTTGGAACTATCAAATATAATTTATTACCCTTTCAGGACCAGGACAATGTCCTGCACTCCTTTCATCTTTAAATTCCTACAAATAGCACTCCTGCATGAGATGATTTTTGCTGAAAGTTGTTAAACTGCAGAGATAAAAATATTCTCCACTAGGCCTCCCCTTTCCCATGTTGGTACAGAAATAAGTTGGAGGAAATTTCTTATCCACACCCTTTTTTTTTGCCTCATGTGATGTTACTAGAGATGACAGGTCTATTTGCCTGTTTGCTGAAGAAGACAGCAATGAGAATAACCAACCTTATCTAGGTCAATAATAAACAAATGAATAAGAAAGCAAATCTCACCACACAACAAATTCCTCTGCTGGATCACAAAACAAGACCAAATGAATTCAAGAAAGAGGAAAATGCATCAGGCACAAAGATTTTAGATGAGTAGAAAAGAAAAGTAGTTACTCTGTCCACTTGGGTTTTGGAAGAATAGCTTGTAGTATCTGTATCTATTTATTTATAACTATATATCTATAATCTATATAATCTGATCTCTATATATATATCTATATCATCTATACCTATGTCTATCTATCTATATATCTCCATGTGTATGTTTTCCACCTTTTAACACTGACAAAAATTGTCATGATTAGATCTTATTTCCTAAAGTTGGACCATGTTACCAACTATTAGGTAACGTGCATGAGATTGAAACATGCTCCTGCTCCTGGACTCAGTGGGCTCAATACTAATTCATTAAATAGTCTGTTCTCATGGGATTCCACTTCCAATCATGCTGTTTAGCTTTGAAACTTGCAGTTTCAAGTAATTTTAATTCTTTACTGAATTACAGTGTTTTAGTGGACAATATTCTCCACATCATCCTGTAAATGATTTTTCATCTCTACGTGGTTCAGAGAGTTGCTGTGGTGTCCTATTTGGAATTTCATGGAGCCATTTACATGTGCTAAGTGAAGTAACACCCAGTGCTCGTCCAGATTTGGACAACTGTGCATGAATCTTTCAAAAGTGAACTAGAACATGATTGAAAGAACTCACTTAAAAATAGCAATTTAAAGCTTGAGTAAAATTTGCTTGCAGTAATTGTGAGGGAGAAAACAGTAGCGTCAACACAGCAGAGGGTTAGGATCTATTGCTACTGAGGACAGGAACCAACAGAAATTCCCTGTCCCTTCCCTAATCTATGTCTCTGTAAATTTCCATGTTATATCCTTGACAAGTCTCATAGTATTTGTAGTTTCTTCTTTTTCTCCCTGGTAATTTGCACTGATGTGAAGGGTGAGAGAAATCTCCAGAGCAGTTCCTTTACTTACAGCTCCCTCCGGAGAAAGAACTTTGCCTTTTTGCTCGTATATAAAGTATCTCAAGATTTGTCCCTCGTTTATTAAATACATTAGAGATCATCATGGCTATTGAATTTCTTTCCAACCGGATACTCTCTTGTCAGTAATTCCCTGTTCACTGTTCTTCAAAGAAATAGTTTTCTTTGATCCATATTATAACTGAATCTCCACAACTTGAAAATAAACCTGTTGTAGCTCACTCCTCCACTGCTGATGACTGTATTTCCAGTCAAGACCATTCTCTCAGAATATACTTTTCAAGAATGTGAGTGATGGATGTGAGTCTTTTCTCACACCTTTTGCATTACCTTCTTACTTCATAGCTCTTTTCTGTAATAATCTGAATACAAATTTTAAAACAATTAATTGATGCTTCTATTCCAGATACTTCAGCAGGACAATATATCTAGAAAATATAAAGCACCTAAATAATGCAAGAATTGTGATAAAAGGAATGAGAACAGTTAGATAAAAACAAACCTCATTATTATCTAACCAAATTCACAGCTGCAATGTCATACCCATCAAATTAAAGAATTAGCATCAGTAAAAGAATGTGAAAAACCTATGCAATAGGAGGCCATCAAAAGGTCCAGGAAATATGGGAGGAGTATAGAAAAGATGTGCAGAATGTAGAACAAGAGAAAGAAAAATAGCAGAAGACCCTGGAACAGAAGTCTATCATACACTAGAAAATTGAAGCTAGGAACATTTTACTTCCCAAACTTGGTTTCTAACAAAGGATCCAAGCAACTGCAGAATACACAACAGCAAAATCTGGTGCTTCACAATTATTTCTTCCCCTATATACTTATGAAATAGATGTTTAAATTTAGTGCTGCTCTTCTTGAAAAGGAAAGTAAAGCTTTTTCCATCATATTTCAGAAAAGCTTCAGGACTGAAATTGAATACATCTCAAATGGAAAGATCAAAGTTACTGTGTTTCATCCCAGAACACACAAAGTTAAAGAAATTAATTATTTTTCTAGAAGTGTTTTGATCCTGATTTCTTATACATAGGGAGGTTGAATTTTTGCCAAGTTGCATGAAAAACTATGCAGCTTCATTGATTCATAACTGTCCAATTATATATAATCTCTGCTTACTGCTCCTGAACAAGGACAATTTTCATGTCATTATTTTCCTTCTGGTTTTCAGTAAGCCAAGCATCACTTGTTTCAACAGAACATCATTACGGGTTGCTTTTCTCTCTAAATACATTTTCCAGTGGATCATGTTAAATAAAAAAGATAACAAAAAACCAAGCTGAAAGCAAACAAACTCTTTAAAAATGACAACAAAACCACTGCCACAGCAGTACAGCTGGGATGCAAGCTTCTCTGCCTCTCTGAGAATTTTTCTAGCCTGCATGGGGAATATTGACTGCTGGGCAGATTACCATAGCTATAAAAGAGAGCATGGAGAAATTAAATGAGAAGGCCAAAGAGTGGAAGTGGGGGGTGTGTGTACACTTGTTTGCCTGCATGTGTGAAAGAGAACAAAGAAAAAGCTCTATATTTGGGTTTATGTATCCTTTGCAACATTTCAGAGGTTAGCAACAGTCCCCCAGAAAGCTTCTGCTCATATCCTTTCCTGATTAAGGCAAAAAATATTGAAGTAACCTCATATTCATGCGTAATTTTCTAAATAAGAAAAACCCAGACATTTTTAGAAGTACTTCAGCTAAACAATCATGGACCACCTAGGATGGGCCCAGGTCCCCTTTACTAAGCATACTAAGCATATGCTTTGCTGAAGCTTTCTGAGATATCTATAATACATTTTAAGCATCCACTATCACATAATTAACACAATGAACTTATGTTTGCAGAGCAGTTCACTAGGTATGACTAGGTATGACTTTTTCTACTTTTTTTTTTTTTTTTTTTTTTTTANATTTTTAGAGTAGTTTACAGTTAACAATGTTGCTAGCAGATTAAAACTGTTGATAGGACCTATAATTGTATCCATATGTTTCTCCTCTCCACCCTTTCCTTTTTAAAGTTTTGTAAGCTTAGATGTCAGGAACCTCTCTCTTATTAATTTATGGCAACATGAAGTAGTATAAGCCACAAAATTATTGCATATACTGATGCAATTGCATAATCCTCTATGGAGAACGACATGTATACTCTGAATGACATCTATAGCTCTGAAAATGTAGTAGGGTGAAATGCAGATGGAACAGACAAGACTCCTCTGGTCTCAGTTAAAACAGCAGGAAAGCACTCTGCTTTTCACTTGGAAAGGAAAAACCAACCCAAGTTGCTTCACAAGTTTAGAAATCATAGCAAACCCATTTGGGGATTATAGCCTTAAATTTATATTTGAATATGTAGCCCCTCCACATAGTCTGGGGTTTACAAATTGTACTAAGAAATTTTCTAATAAATGCATGTGGTATTTTATTACCATGGAACAATCTGACTATAAATGGCTGTAGACTATTAAGGAGCTGGAGCGCAATGATAAATATGGTCACAATCACAGATTAACTAATTGTTGGGTTTTTTTGTTCTGCTAGGCCCCTGTTACTGAATTCATCAGAGTTATTCCATTAGCAAAGCAGTGTTCTCTGCTGTCACATGAAACACAAAGGATTGTGAATAAGCTCTGAAGGATCACACAGGGAACAACATAATGCTCTAGTTCTGTTTTCCATCACCACCACAGGATAGCAGATTGTGCATGCAAAAGACCTGATGGAGCCACACCAGCCGCTGAAGAGGGAGGGACAAGAAACTCAGCAGCACTTCTCCACTGGGTTTTGGTGGATGAGATATTGGTGGACATTCCCATCTGATGCTTTTCAGTGCTTTGCACAACTTTTGGGCAGAGGAGAGTCACCCATTTCAAACCTAGTAGGTTCGATCTACCCTTTAAGAACATCTGTATTCAAAAATTATGTTCCTGATTCATTTCATTAGACTATTTTCACCAAAAAATTCTTGGGATATTTCTGAAAAATTAGGAGCTTTAATTTCCCAAGTAAGATGGGCTTATTTGCCATACAGTCCTTCTGCCTTTCTTGTATCTGCTCCCATTCTAATTGTCATACAGAGACAGTGACACCAGTGCTGATGATAATGACACTGGCAAACATGCATACAGAATTAAGCTAGAATGTGCTAGAATTAGTACCAGCATCCTGGTTATACCTCCCCAAAGGAAGGAGAGAAAAAGATTTCCCTCCCCTCTCCTCAATTAGCTTTTTTTTATATACTATCAGTAAATGCAGAATATATATATAATAAAAGCAAAAGTGAAAGGTTGACCTGCAATTCAATTAATGATACTGAAAGCTAAAATTATCTAAAAAGCATGCACAAAGAATAAACAATAGCTCTCTTAAAAGGGCATATACTATTCTAATGGCATTTTTAAAGCAGTCCTGTTAATTTCTGTGTTATTTTAAAATCTTCAAATAATTGCAAACCAGTCAAAAATATTATGCATTCCAAGGAAGTTTTGAATTAAGGAATCAATGAGTTTGTATTGTAGAATATATTACCAAATATCAACTATGAACAATAAATATCAAACAAGCCAACAATAAATATTAAACCTCGGTGCTGAGGGACTTGTAATGCATGTAGACAAAGAGGAAGACGAAGCAGTTAATAATTTCTTATATCTGTGCTTGTTTTAAAAGGTAATATGAAAGCATTTCTCTTGGGTTCCATTCCTTCCGAGTCAGACACACAAACACACACAAATTTTAATGAACCACTTCAGGGAGCTGGTACTGAATAGCTCTGAAAAACTTGACAGACAATAGATACAGAGGCAAGTGCTTAAAAAGCCAAAACAATGGGTCAAGTCTAATCTGTACCCGTGTGAATTAGGGTTTCAAGATTGAGTGTGATTTGATTTAGAGCAACAATGGAAGCCCTATCAGTGGTGTTGAAAGGAAGATATACAGGAGAATACTTTTATCTGCCTACATACCAGATAACCAGAACAGGAGCAGCGAAGTTTGACCGTCAGAGAGGTTAAATGCGAGGCATCCTTTTATCAGCCACCCAACCTGAAATAACCTTGGGAGGGATTACTTGGGAAAAGATGAGGGCTGCTCCAGCCACCTCCTTCTACACTTTCTCCACAGACTGGTGCAGGTGCTGTTAAGTCCTGGTTGGACTGGGTAAATTCCCCCTAATCAGGCCAACTCTGAGTATCCTGGCTACTTGGTGGAAAGACTATCGTGAAATATCTCTGAGCAGGGGTATCCACCTCTGAAGCACCATTTCCCTCTGCAGCCATAAGGAATTTAGGCCTATTCTCTGTTGCTGCAAATAGAACTGAACAAATAATTGACTCCCTGGCTCTTTTCCAAAGTAAAAAAAAAAAATAGTTGTTGCTTTTTTCCTAGTGAAATGAAAACACTTAGTATTTTATGATTTTAGATTTTGTTGTACTTTAAAGGTTTCAAAAACTCTGTTTTAGAAAGAAGCTTTTTAAAAGTTGTGATTTAAAAAAATGAATACTGCATTATTTTGGGTGATGTGATTTAGACACATCTACACAAACCAATGAATTATTTCAGCTGGGAGGAACTCTAACCCCTCTCTTCACCTGACAGGCCTTCCAGAGTTTGTAAGCACTAGGTGTATATTCTGGAGTTCACATGGCCAACTGGAGTTCTGCATAGTAGGTTGGACCTTTGATGGTTCAGATTTGTGAACATTTGTGAACCTTATTGTCTTTGATGATATAACCAACCACACTAATTTTGGATATAATTGTAGGTAAAAGCATGGTGTTTGACCATCTGTTGCAGTGTCTATAAAAAGATTTGTACTTGTGCAATACAGTTAAATTCCGATAAATAAAGTTGAACAACAAAGAACATGCCTGGAAAGGAAATTTTTCGAGTTAAAAACTTTACTCATATAGAAAGACCCACTATTTTGAAAGTGGTTTGTATGTAACATGGTGCACATTTTGTGATTGTTGCACAGTATGTGTGATATTCCAATGTATGTGCTATTGCTCTCCTCCTCTCCCTCTGCTTTATATGCTCACATCTAATTTTGTGACCTTTTCTCTTTTGATATATCCTGCTGATGTTGTTGGATATATCACAGTGCAAAACAATGGTGACCAAAATTTCAGAATAAAGAACTGCATAAATGGGTTGTGTTGTAAAACTCTGAAACAAACAAACCCCAAATCTATCCTTACTACTTTTGATTTTACTTTATAAGTAAATCCAGAAAATTACTAAGGGGGAGAAAAGACAAAGGAAAGGTGTTAATTGTATTGTTCTTTTACATGGAAAAATAGTACTAGTCAAAATATACTTTAAAATAAATCTTCTCACAATTAAGCACTAAAACTCTACAGGAAGCAGAATTATCAAGAATCTTATCCCTAAACCCTTAGAAACTGTGAGCATTTTGTCACTGAATGTCATCATTTCACATTAAACATGATGAAGTTATGTTTCCTTTCCTTCATGAAGGATAAAAAAGACAATTGTTTTAAACCATTTTTAAAAAAGTGGTTTTAAAAACTGCATTAAACTTGCATGAAATGTTATTTTGCAATACTTGAATTGATTCCATTTGCACAGACATCCATGCTAGGCACCACTGATCACAGATTTTTATATATCTATTAGCTATTTGTTTGATGTGGGGTTTTTTTGGTTTTGGGATTTTTTTGTTTGTTTGTTTGTTTGTTTTTTTATTTTTGTTTGTTTTTTGTGGGTTTTTTGTTTGTTTGTTTTTGTTTTGGGTTTTGTTGTTTTTTTTTTTAATAGTGAGTCCTTAATTGTAACATACAAAGCAGAAAGAACAAATGCTTAGGTATCCTAGTATGTGACCTGGTACTGTTCCTTTTCTGTTTTTCATCAGAAATACCTTTCAGTAGAAAGTTGGAAGAAATTTATAAAAGCTTATGAAAGTAGCAAATAAGACAGTTAAGGAATACAGCAAAACCTGGGACATCCCAGTGTACATCAGGGAGCCTCCAGGACAGGGAAAAACTAGAGAATTATAAGTGATTAACGTAGAGTACACTGAAGGGATCAAAAACTGTGTCTACTCAGATAGTTTAACCTGCTCTTGAATTCTAAAATATTCCTTGACATACCTTCAGTTTGCTCATGGAAGTATCCTGTGTAATTAAGGCCTGGGTTCCAGAGCCTGAGCTTTAGTTTCCTGGGGATACTGGGTAAATGCCTAAAACCAGAGGCTTAGAGCTCCCCACAGAGCTTTTTATAAATGACAACGATTCAAGCTCTGAGCAGAAGTACCTACTAATCACAATGTATCAGCATGAAACTCTATTCCAGAAGTCAAACTCACACTTAAAAAAATCAAAACAAAACACAACTCAACCCCCCACCAACTACTAATTGCCCAGTCCCTTAGCAGCTCTGATTCACCTGTTAATAATTTTTAAGACTGGATACATTTCTGCACCCTAACAATTCTCTCAATTCTTTATTTTGATGACGTTTTCTACTTATTTAACATGAAGACTTTGTTTCCTCTAAAAAAAATGGTCTTACTCTGGTTACTCTCAGTAACATACAAACCATTTCCCTAGGCCTGGCATATAAATTTTCAAAGAGTTATTAGAGGAACTGGAAGCCACTCTCACAGTCCTCTCAATCTTGGGGACATTCTTCTTTCTGACAGGACACACCAAGTGACAGTCAAAAATGCCATATGAAAATAAAGCATGTAGCAAGGCCCAAGATCAACAGTGCATTTTTATAGGTATAGTACAAATGCAAAATAATCATCAGACTAGTGCTTGAAGGGATTAGAAAGCTGATAGTGTGTAATTATAAAGGAGATATTATATTCAGCAGCACTTAATTGTCTGGTAATAAAGCTGCCTGTTGCATGTGGTTCAACACTACTGATTCAGGGAGCTGCCTGCTCTGCAGAAGCCTAAAAGTAAGACAAAACTGCAAGGACAAGTTGAAAATTTAGCAAGCTTATAAATAAAAATCAAGTTTATGAGATATATGGCATATAGAAAGCTAAGCCACTGAGAGGTGAGGTTTGGGAACATCACACCTTGATGAATCTCTCAGTAATATCAAAAAAAGTATTAGAAGAGAAATTATTTGGAATCTGGATAATTAAGATTAGAAGATAATCTCAAGAGAATTAACAAGGATGATTTTGTTTGCATGGCATCACAATATTTTAAAAGGTCCAGAACAACTAATTCCAAAAAGCATCAAAAATACATTTCAGAACTAAGTTGTCACAACAAATGACACCATATTTTCTGTGTGGTTGCCAGTGTTTATTTAAGTTACCTCTGATCTGAATGCTCCCAAGAAATAACCCTGGTTGCCCTTGGAACTTTGAGAGTTTGGCAATAAGAGCTTGAAAAAATGGGAAAGGTAGGTAAAAAAAAAAATGTTTTCTTATAGTGTTTGTCACTCAAAAGGAACTTAGAAATAGATAGTTAGTTGAATTATAAGTCACTGAATCTTGATTTCGACAATTAAGCTTCCAAAAAGATCTTTATAGGAATCCAGGAGATGCCGGAACTCAGAAAGAAGTAAGAGTAATTTGCAGTAATTTGGAAATTGGCACATTTTTTCTACTGTTTGATTTATCTCATTGTACTAATCTCTACCCTTCTGTGCCACTGGGAGACAGCCAGCCAAAGAAACTGCTTCATTTGGAAATAGATTTGTTATCATAAAAAAAAAATCACTGAGCAATTGACTTGCTCTTTTTATATGTAAACATCTCTGCAGATTAATTTCTGTTTCTACTTAATGAAGCAGGTTATTAAAGTTGCTTATCAATTTTTTAAACACTTGTCATCTTTGATAATCTTAGAGGTGTTTCTCTTTCAAACTATAATCTGTGTGTCATTGATAAACCAATTACAGATTTCAGAAGGCAAATGATCATGAAAAATGGATAATGAGTGGTAATAATTTAAAAATTCATACTTTTCTTTATAGCACTAGAGATCAGGAAAAACATATATATTTAAAAATAAAAATGTTAATCATACATGTCATCTTACAGCCATAATCTTTCTATATAGGTTTAGATCAGATGCTAGAAAAATGTGAGGGTAGTGAGGCACTGGCACAGGTTGCCCAGGGAAGCTGTGGATGCCACACCCCTGGGAGTGTTCAAGGCTGGGCTGGATGGGGTTCTAGGCAACCTGGTCAACTGAAAGTTGCCCCTGCCCATGGGGCAGTTCTCAGAAATAAACAAGATGATCTTCAAGATCCCTTCCAACCCACACCATTCTATGATTCTATGACAAAGGAGCAGCCAGAGTGGCACCAAGGCACTGAATATTATAAAAATAAAACACAAACCAAATTAGCTCACCAAAGATGTTTTTCATGGACAATGAGTGCAAGAGAGATTTGTAATCAGCCTTAGTAGTATTTCCTGGCAGAAGGTCTATCTATATAGGTGAAAACCATCTATGCAAATGGATCAAAAAGAACTTGTGTTTAAACCTGGATGTGGGAGAAAGAATACTAACTGTGATTATTGGCAAGGGTTTCCTACAAAAACCTAATCACTGAAAAGTAGCCACATGTAGGCAGGGCTGATCACGGCATTTAGGGAGAGTGAAGAAAAGATTCAGCTAGAGAAAAGAATGCATGTATCAAACAAATAAGGATGGTATTAAGGACTAGAAAAGCAAATTCATTACTTTCTGACCTAGATGCTCATGCTTTGTTTAATTTCCCTCTGCCTTAATTTTTTCCTTTCCAAGTTGTTTCCACATTCAGCTATCTGACTAGTCATCTAGTCTTCCAGATGTGTTGTAGATACTTGGGGTTTTTTTACTGCAAATTGGTCAGAATGCCCTGGAACTGGCATTCTTTAAAATATCTATCTATCTATCTATCTATCTATCTATCTATCTATCTATCTATCTATCTATCTATCTATCCATCTCTCTCTCTCTTTTTCCCTCTCTCTATCTGTCTGTCTATCACTCTATCTATATCTAAACTATGTGTCTCTATCTCTGTCTGTTGGATGGGTTTGCACCAACTGATGTATAGGACCAACAGGCATGGATTTGGAGCCTAATTGGCACACAATTCCTAGGAAGGGGATGCAGTTCCTCCTTTCATATGGGCTTCACTGCTTACCCTGGGTACCACTTGCAGGGCAGTAAAATCTCTTGGTTTACTAGTAGGAAACGCTAGGCAGGAAGTACTTTTTTTTTCTAGTAGAAGTGTTTGGTAGAGAAACAACTAAAGGCAACTGACTTTGGTAAGTTTGGCTGATGTAAAGTGACTGTGAAAATTGGTCTTGATCAGGCTTCTACTATATTTTTATTTCTACAAAAGGATGTAGGCTTTTTACTTTTCAAACTCAATCCAGGAACTTCTCTGAACCCTTCCAAGATGCTTAAAGTATGAATAAATTTAAGGTAATGCTAATTCTGAATGTTTTCAATGCCAACGTAATGTTTTTTTCTACTGAAGTAAATGGCAACTTGAACAAGGTCAAAAACATATTTAAAATTAATGGCTGCTTAAATCATGTAATATGATGTAACTTTGCCACACCTTAAGACCCTTTAAATCCTGACATCATCACATCTTACTTAAGCATTGAGAGTAGATTTCCATTTAGCATATTGCATGAAAAACACATCTTCTCTGCCACAAAACAAAAAGGTGTTATTTGCAGATAAATAGCTAATAGGAGGCTGTAGTTTCCTTGTGCAAACAGGTGAAGGAAAAGATAAAACTCTCTCTTCCCTTGTCTTATAAAAGGCTTTCCACTAAGGTATCTTCAGCCAGAAGTCTCCATGTCAGACATAGCAATTTCTAATAATGAAGGCACAATGTAAGGCTGCATTTGCAGAAGGACTACTCTGCATTTAATAAAACATATAGTAGCATGTGGCAAACTGACATATGTTAAAGGATGACTTTGCACATGAAAGCTGCAGTTTTCACTCACATTATCTGCCCATAGAAAAGAAAAAAAAAAAAGAAAAGCCTCCTTCTCCCTTGCATCTTAGATATTTCTATAAAATCTCCTTCCAGCAACTCTACCATTCTTTTTTTCTTTAATCTGTTGCTTTTTTCTCATTTGTAAATAAAGATCAAAGTTTGCTTCTGTAAAAACTAAAAAAAGAAAAAAAAAAGCATCTTGGCAGATTAAGCCACTTGGGATTGAGCTAAGGGTATCCAACATCAGATATGGAATTTAGGCTTTACTGAAACATATGACAGTGAGAAAAGGTGGGAAAATATGAGGGGACAGAAAACCATGACCAGACACTCCTAAGCAAGTGTACTGAAACTGGCAGACTTGGTTGGATATAACTGGAGACAAGAATTTGGCTCAAAGTATCTTTGGTATTTATTTTAAAATAAAGAACATCTGTGAAAACTGAGAGAAGGAAAACATTTTTGACATTTTATATTTAAACATTTTGAGTAATAAAGTCCCACTCTAAGAACACAAGAAATGTCAAATGTGCCCTATAAATACACATATCTCAAAAGCAAGAACTAGTGCAACTATAGCTATTATTTCCCTCTTTTCTCTTCAATGTACATTATCTGTATCACTGTAAAACAGCAGAGAACTAAAATTTCTAATTTCCTCAAAAAGGCAGTTGAAAAGTTTGAGGTGCATTTACTCTTAAAAGTTTCAGACTGCAATCTAATCTCAAAATTGCACCATATACAATTATTTTTGTATGGGATTAAGTGTTTCATTTCCTCATTATGCATGCTATTCGTAACCAGCATTTTATCTCTTCACTGTGGACTACAAAGGAAAATAAACTGTCTGAATTAACAACAATAATTGGCAACCATCCCACATGCACTATGCAAAGGACAGCATACAACCAATTCTCATACTTTCTATTTTTCTAGGAATAGCTGCAGTTAATATCCAGTCAACCACTATTATTGTACACAGTGTTTCTCATATTCTTCAGATTCAGGGGTTTTTATTTTGCTGCATCTATATGGGACTCTAGCATTGGCTAAGGTTTACCTCATTACCTCCAACTGACATAAAACTGATCATGAATCTTACAATACTTGGGGTCTCCTTTTAAATGTGGCCTTTATCACTCATTTAGACGGCATGAGATATTTTAATTTCTGCCTACACTAAAGCTCACTGGCCATTGTGCTTGGGATATTATTATCCCAGCACTGAGCAAGCATGACACTCTCACTATTTTCCACCGCGACTGCACATCCAGTAATGACAGTTAACTACACGCTGTACAGGTTTTAACATGAAGCCACTCAAGTATTCCATCTTTCAGTGGGAGCAGAAAATAATTATTGCACTCTCTCATCTTTTCAGCACACACATTTTATTTAGAGGATGGTTTCATTAATAAGAGAGGAAATGTTGTCCAGTGTCTATTCACTCGACTGCACCTGAAAGTGATTAGGTGAGAAACCTCTTTCAGATCCCTGTGATGGCTGATCTGCTCTGAGATCCTGAGCCACATTTTTCCACATCCCAAACTAGCACCCTATATACCAATCTTTGAAGTGTTTTGTAGCAGAACAGCTGAAGATGTTTCACTACATGCCAGTCATTCAATATTCATAAGAGAAGGGACAAAGGACTTCAATTTAGATGTCCTGAATGAATGAATGCCTTAATTACCAAACAACAGTAACTCCTCTTGTATTTCTCCTTGTGGGTATGGAATTACTTGGACAATGTGGTACAATTTCAGCAGGGAGTTTTACCAAGACTATCCACTTCTGGCATATGGGGGACCATTATTAAGTCCTGCTTCGAACAATTCTGGGTCTAATGGATTCAACACCATGAGGTATATCTGCATTCTCACACAAAATTCTAACTCCCAGCTAGTTTTCATCAGGTTCTGCACATGAGAGAAGCAGGGAACACTCACTTTGGGAATTTGGCCAGGGCATAAGCTGCACATCTTAAAAGCTCTGCAGTGAAGAAAGAGTTACACAGCAATCACTGTTTCAACAGACGCAAGCTCACTGCCAAAGCCAGCAGATACTTCTCACATATGGCTGGGGGAAAGAATAACCTAAAGGAACAGATGGAAATCCTACCTGAAGAGCATATCAAAACACAGGCAAGGCAAGAGAGTCAAACACAGTCCTGAACTTGTGAAGGCTCACACAACTTGAGAGGGCAGAAAGTAAGAATAACCTCCAAGTCCTGAGTCTGTGGATGCCTCTGATCCAGGTGCATGGCTATGTTTCCACAGAGGAATAATACCTTTAACCTAAAGACCAGATACTCCATGAACTGTTAAGCTATAGGCTCACAAGGAACCCCTTCACTGATTTTCCATGTTAACTACAGCATTAATTAAACATTTGAAATCTAGAAATTCTAGTGGTCAGATTTTATTTGCTGCATATATGTTATGAAAGTACATTCAAAAATGTTCTTTATTTTACCCAGGAACCCTAGAAACCTTCAAAATCTAGAGGCTTAGGAGTGTCTTGAGGAAGCCACATCTGTTCAAGGCAAGGAGCATAATGGATGCTCATAGGTTTGAGGTGGGAACTGCTTTCTAAGCAAAAGACACAGGACAGAAACAGCAATCTTTTTTTCTGGTACAATTTGGAAAATTAATATGCTAGATTTGCTGTAGTTAAGACTTCTTTAACTCCTTTCATCTGTTTTCTTTCATGACAATGGAATTAGGTCTACACAATAGAAAAAAGAAACTAAGCTATCCCAGGAGGAAGCTACTGAATGACAGTAGTTAATTGAGCTAAACTCTTTTTTTTTTCACTCACTTTTCCAATTTCCCAGCTGTTAAGCCTTTTTTATTTTTCCAAAGGAAAAATTACTTTTCACCCTACGGGTTTTACTTTTATGACAATAAAAACAAAAGTTATATGCATACAAGTTTCTACTTTGTTTGAACAGTGAAGTTTTGCATGGGAAGAAGTAAAGCAGAAAACCACAAGAGATCAAACCTGAACCTTGGCCTTATCAGCATCAATACTGCACAAACATAACTTCCTGTGCATTTATGGATGCCAAAATAATGGTATGAAAAGCTAGAAATCTGGTTGCCTTCAATATCCTTCTTTGATTAATTAAAGTTTTAAATGCAGTCAGAGTCAGTAACATATCACTGCTAGAATGGTGGGGACATTACATGATAAAAATATACTCTGTTATTCATAACTAAGGAAGGAAAGTGTAGCAGTTGAGCATAAGTTTAATATTTTTTTGTATTTCTGTGCAAAAAATTAATATTATTGGGATCCCAGATACAATAGAATAGAGTCAGAACAGGTATTCAGAGCTGCAAATTCATGCAAACATTTGGATAATATAATCTTACAGATACTGAAATTAAATACTTTTATTAATCAAGATGGAACAGTGTAGCAAGATTTAGGCCCAGTCTCCAGTCTCTCTCATGTTCTCATTAGTGACTTATATTTAAGACCTACTGTGTTAAATTCACCCTCACTGTTGTGGGAAAAACTGGTCATAAATTTACACTCAGACAAAAATTCCACTGAAATGAAATATTCCAGGTAATGTAGGTTTGTGCTGGGCAGCTAATCTGCTGTTTTCCTCCTATGACTCATGGAACACCATCACCAATCTCTACAAACCTACCCTTGCTGGCAAAGTCAACTCCATATTAAATGAACTTCCATGCAGACATATCAAAAATAACAGGAGCTGAGTTTTAGGTCCAAAGATTTAGGGAATGATGGGCTGCTCACTGATGTCTGAAAGATCAACTAAAATAGAACTTGTAAATATTAAAATGTTACTATTAGAGATGTAAATACAAAATTCACATAAAACGCTTACCCAAAAACTAGCTTTGACTTTAGTACACAATCTTCTCCATAAAAACCTTAAGTAAGAATCATAAGCAAATTCAATTTTTATTGCCTATTTTGTTTTCTGTGCCTTCATCAAAATGTAGGGAGAGAGCAAGCTTCTGCCTAAAATAAAGACATAAAAATACTGATCACTGTCTGCATCGAGTTGTGTTACATTCAAAGTATTGAGGCAATCCTTTGCAGGTTTCTCATCACAGTTTCCCTCCTAGGAACAGGCTTCATCCATTTCCAGTGCTGAAAAAGCCCTCAACAAATAGCTTTGATTGATTATCATAATATCATCTGCCAGTGCTATTATGTTGTATCAGCAGACACATTAAAAACTTCTATTTTAGGTGCTAAATTTCTAAACTGTGGAAAAAGGCTCTGAACAGAAAGTTGATATTCAATAATGAGTAATTTTTACATACATTTAAAAAGACCAATGCATTCATATTTTAATACCACAGGGGAAAATGGTATTTAGTTCCTATTTCAAGACACATTACTGCATAAAAGCAACTTTACAAGGAATTTGTTACCTTATTTTTTTTCTCCCTTTAAGAAAAAGAATTGAGGTGATGCAAGCAAAGCTCTGCATAGTGCTCTTTGTATGTTGGACCTTTTTCTCACATCCAGGGTGTCTTTTTAAGTAAATCTCTCGACTGCTTGCACAAAAATAGCTCTGTACATAGTGCCAGTAAAGTTCTTTATTCCTATGAGCACAATACAATGACTGGAGAGTTTTGATGAAACAGTGAAGCCCTACAATATAAATCTGGTGGGTTTTTTCTATATTTCTTTAATATTTCTGAGACTTTGAAAATTAAATGGCTTAAATTGTTATATTTAACTTTTTTAAAAAATCTACTTTCTAGTAGCTATTTTTATTTTTCCAATCCTTCAACAGGGGGTGAAATCCTTGCTAATTCAAGTCAGCTGAGTTTTGCCATTGACTTCAGTGTAACCAAGATTTCACTTACAAAGTTTTATATTTAAAAAAAAATGAAATCTAAATGTAATAAAGAGCTCTGACTAACAGCAAGTGCAAATCTGTGTGATAGATGACGTATCCTATGTACCGATATACACTACAGCTCATAAAAGACCAACAAGAGAACAGCCTTAAGCTATTGAGTAAGAAGTGATGCATATGTTTTTAAGAACAGATTAAATGCAAAATATTGACATTAGTGTTGGTCTACCAAATGCATCGGGTACATTTTGGGAAGAAACACCTATAAATTGACTAGTCTGGTATAATCAAGTTTTAAAATCTAGGTTTACTAAGCTAAAATTTAATAATTCTTAAATGTGCATTAGGAAGATAAATCCTAAATTGAGCTGGCTGAGTGCTTCATGACTATTCTCTTTTTCCACTTAGCCATCACTGAAAATGGAATATATCGGCAAAAATAATTGTCTGTTTTCCTCTTAATCCCATTGTGTACTCTTGTTCCTGCCAAAGCTTTCAGCAAAAATTTATTTTTAGGTATTGCTGGATATCTTTGCAATAGTTTTTTCTACAGTAGATATAAGAATATATACAATTTTAAAAATCTTTAAAACATAATATTTATAGTTGAAATTCATAACAAGTAGGAGTAATTGTCTCTTGTAATGAATTAGACTAACCAGCTTTTAAAAGTATATTTTACAGGAATACATCCTCCAAAGCTTTACAGAGTGTTGCTCTGACAACAATTTTGCAACACCAAGGAAATAATGCCACAGTGATACCGTGACCTTTGCTATACTATGGCAAACTGTTGCTAATTATTATTAATGATATGATGGTTTTTACTTATAAATCATAGGATATATGATCAGATTAAAAAAAAGCCAATTTGGATGATTATTGTACCAGAGCGGTTCTACTTTGTTAGGCTAATTTACTTTATTTATGAATTCAGCATACAGCGATGACAGTAATAGAAAATGTTAAACCTTTACCTTTCAATGCATTTCCTTCTTGTAGAAGTAAAATACTCCCAGCATTCAAATATTCTTTATATTAAATCCTTGATCCTTTGCAGTGCTGCTTGGAGGAAAAACTTGACAAGGCAGAACATACTGAACTGGCCTATCTTTTAACAGCAGTGAAGAATTTGGGCCTTTTTTTCCACTCTATTCCTCAATAGCACTATGTTTTATGTCTTTACCATTATTACAGAAGATTAGGGTGAATTTGCTATTCTGACTACTACTAAACTAATCTGGAGACTAAATAGTCTGGAGTATCTAAAGAGTCATTAGACATTTTGATTAGATGTGTAATAAGCAGATGTTGATCATTTAGCTGATACAATATAGTTAAAATCAAACTAAGATTAATACAAAAAGATTAATCTAACCTTGTCCAGCCAGACAAGCCAGGTCCAGGAAGGACCAAAATTACCTATATAGCAGACAGAAAGGAAGGTTTTGTTTAGGAAATATCTAACAAGAGCTCCAGAATTTAAACCTCAGAACGAGCCTTTCCCTTTAAATCAACCATGGTTATTTACATTATATGGCAGATTTTTGGTGTGGCTATCTTTTACCAAAACAATAATTTTGCAAAAGATTCCTGGTAATTCTTGGAGCCTGGAGCTTTTTCTCTCTCCTTCCATTTGCTTTCTTGAAAAAAAAGTAAATATAATGATAAGCAGCCATTAGTTTTTTTTTCCTCTTTTTATGTATTTAATCAATTTGCAACCTTTGAAAATTTTTGGTTCCTGAGAGCCAGAGTGGAATTTATACATGCATTAAAACTGCACCAATTTAGTTCTGAAAATTTCTAGTAAAAAGTCAGTGAGGGATATCTTTCTGCCCGAAACCCTTATTGCCTGGAATTAGAATCAAAATATATTTCGGCCCAAAATCATGAACTAGTGTAAGTAACTACGGTTTTCATGTTGCAATAAAACTCTGTCTAGATTAATATATTCACTAAGGAACTGCTCAGTTGTATGATAAGAACTTCTGAATGATTTTTAAGCTGCTGTTATAACAGGGTCTACCACGCCCTGAGGAGATACACTCACAGGATCACCACTGAAAAAAGGTAAGTTTGCATCAATTTCTAATATAATGCAGCTGAGAACAGCAAGATTTCAGAAGTGGTTGCTTGAAATACAGGATCTTATTATTCCTTTGCACCCAAACACAACTGATGAAGAATATAGGAATTTCCTTCTTGGAGATCATAAAAAATGTAAGTGATTGAAGGCTGGTGGCTTTGTGGCTGAGCCAAGGCAATACACAGGTTGCAAACAAAGTGCTAAAAACTGCTGCTAAAAATACTTTAGAAAACATGATGAGAAATAATTTTTTTGCAATTCAGATTAAATTTGTTCCCCTGGTAGATGACTGAGCAAGAGGTATTATAAAAGTGCAGTAAGGCTCAATACAACAAAATTTTGCTATTTCTTTCCCAATTTGATTTTTTTCATGTCAAAATAAAAGTTAATCAATTGACAAAACTTTTCATATTAATGCATCTCACAACCTGATTCATTGAATGGAATAACTAAAAAGCATAATGAATTGATTTGTCTGTGCTGTATATTTTATCACATAGTAATTAGATATAATTTCCCACCATAGGCAGAGTTTCAAAACCAGCCACAAATATTGCAGCAAAATTTGAGAATATAAGCATTGTGCTGTAGAAACCCATATCTGAGTTTCAAGTTAATTCTTCCATATGAAAGCAACATAAAAATACTTATCTAAAACTAACCCCAGGTGGAATGGTGATACCATTATGTATCCAGTCAAATATTTGGATTTGGTGATAGAATTTGCTGGACATAGGATAAACCCTGGTAAAGAGCCTTGCAATCCAAACAAAACAAAACAAATACATTAAGTGACTAATCAAAGGAATTGCAATCCATGCATATTTTGAAGCTCAAGTTTCTGTCCCTGTGTTTATTTTACAAAACAATACAGATGGAGCTAACCAAGGAGCAGGCAATTCCATGCCTGCTTTCCATCAGATGATTGCAGGTGAATTGCTGTATCCTTTGAAATACAAGCAGCATCTTCTCACCTGCTGAGTTTAATTTCAGAGTCCAGCACTATCATTAACAGAATTTTTTTTAAACTTTGTACTATCTTAAATTCATTCTCAACACAAACAGGAAGTTTTCTCAACAGGCGTATGCCTTTAGCTTCCCTTAGAGAAAGCAAATCATCCATCCAAAGGATACATGAATGGTAGGTATAATGTTGAAACCCTTTTTGGAGTGTTTTAGATATTGCTTCTTTCCTCATGAATGGGAAACATGAACATAGTCTAAATATCAGTGTCTGAAACTATGCTCAGAAGTTTCTGAGGTATCCAAGCCCTTCTTTAACTTCACAGGCATCTCCTTCTTTAGTGCTACTGTTGCTTTTGAGCAAGTCAGATCACTAAGGCAGATAGAAAGCATGTCCAGAAAACATGTTTTACCAGATCATTTTCATGTGCAGGAGATACATTTTTCATATCCATTCCTGCATAAACAGGATTTAGATTAAATTTATTTTCAGATTTACCAAAACGTAAACATGAAAAGGAGAACAGGATTAGAACGGAACCATGCCTTAAACCAGCCTTGTAGTACAGTAAGTCCAGATCACCCCCAAAGTTTGGGTCAGTTCATATGAGAATAAAAATTACATTATTCAGCTCTTACTAGCTAGTCAGTAGAAATAAAAAACCTTTCCTAATATCATCTTACTCTTTATTGATTCTTTTCCTCTTGTCCCCTTTTCAGTCCCAGCTCTCCCTTACATAAGCATAATCAAATTACAAGAGCACTATCTGATCAAATTCTACTTTGCCCATTCTCAGCTTCATCTCTATTATTAGAGTCTCCCAAGTGCCTTTAATTTAATGAAAAGCCCTGCAGCCTAAATGTCATTGCTATTCTAGATTCCTATTTTAAATCTTCAAGCCCTGCAAGGCCTCACAGAAGGCACGACATGAGCTGGGTGGAGCGTGCACTAGAATGCAGGTCTGGAGCACTTAGGAACAGACCCAATACCTGAGCAATAACTCTCTAAAGACAGGAGAACAAAGCAGCAGTGTGTTTGTCTCAACACGGTCCATGAGGTATGGAAGAAAGGTGAGAGGGTTGCAAATGATACTGTGTCTTTCTTAAGCAAAACCAAAAAGATTAAATCTCTTGTGTATTTCTTTTTTATTACTGAGTTTTAAATAGCTTTAGGAAAGCTATGGGATCTTTTTTAACCTTTGGGGACAAATAATTCTGATGTTATAGATTAGCTTTTTTTTTTTTCAATTTCCTACCCATAAGTCAGAGATACAGCTGTGGGCAAAAATTTACACCTGTGATAAAATGCAGGTTCAGTCAGTTAGGTATGGTTCTCAAAATGCCTGGTTTCATTCATATAAACACTCTTACAGTCTTAAATGCACCACAAAAATATCAGTTAATGCCATCCTTACTTTTGGTACCTAGCTGCACTGGAAAAAACATTACTCTTCAATTAAAGCCTTAGCAAAGATGAGATAAAAATGCATCCCACTGCCTTTTCCTCTGGCAATTTGGACATTCATGTCCAAGTTATGTAAGGTCCAGAGATAAGAAAATCCACATATGGTAATTCATACACCCAGTTTACTACAACATATGGCACAGTATAACACGAACATGTGTTCATTGCCCTTCCCCCTTCCTGCCTTTTGGTTGGTTTTTTTTTTTTTTTTTCTTTTTTAAATTTGGGAGTCTCATAAGTAATTTCTGAATGTATGGGATGTTTTATATGTATGGAAAGCACAGCAGCTAGTAAAGAGCTTTTTAAAATGGTCAAGCAAATTAAATCCACACAGGAATAAGGGAGATGGTTAGCTAGGCTGGCTATTCACAGGATGGTAGTATAAAAGAAAATGGTATTTTTGGTGAGTTCCAGCAGTGAGAACAGGCTTCATGGTAGCACCAGTCTTTAGCTCCACTTACTTGGGTGACTAGTTTATAAGGCTGTTTAATGGGAATGGAGCAGCTTTCTGCAAAGCACTTTCTAGAGGAGGAATCTGTTGAATGGATGGAATGTTTAAGTTCTTAATGTAAGTGTATTACAAATGCATCATTTTATATGCACCACTATATGTATGATATACAAGTATCACATATACTTATATGTCTTGCAAGGGTACAAAAAATTCACACGTTTTTCCTAATATTTAAGGTGTTTCCATGCTATCTATAAAAATGGCATCCAAACACAGAAGGCAACTCATCAGCTGACTCGTTATATGAAAGACCCAGAGGCAACTCCAAAGCTTCAACACAAATGCCTGAGGAGACTGCCAAGGAGCCAGCTGCTGCTGCTGGAAAATCTTCCAAAGCTTTGCATCTGTGTCCTGTTACTGTTGTCCAAGGAAATCCACCACAGTAAATGAAAACAATAGCAATAATAATAAACAAAAATAAAAAATCCATCTTTGTTGTGAAAAACTCATAACATGTTATATAACTGTATGCATCAGGGCAAGTTGTATCTTTTCTTGCAGATATTCCTGTACTCTAATCACACAGGAGCAATGTGTTGCTCCTGACTTGCCTCTGGTGCCTTTCATGAACTTGCAACATCTGAGCAGTTAAAACATTAAGGAAGCAATTCAGGAACCTAATAATGGACATTTAGTGGCATTTTAGACACCTTAATCCCAGCTGCCTGAAGGATACAGCTGTCCAAAAGATTGTGCAGATGTTTAAAATCACTTGAGAATGTTAAATACAGTCTCCTCTCAAATAAGTGTCATGTGCTTTAGCAACAACAAGAAACTTAGACTTTATGCAAAATAGTTTTATAAGATTCAGAAGTGAAAGTAGCTCTCTGACTTGCCCTTTTTCAGTGTGCTCTTGAGTTTCTGGATCAGTATAGTTGCAAAATGTAATTAGACAGGATAAATACCTAGATGGGATTCACTTGTTCTACTTATTAAGTAGCAAAATCCCTTCTCCAAATACAGGAGTGGAAAATCAAGCAATTAGAAAAAAAGTCCTTTCAAAGAATGCTTCTGCAAATTACCTCAAGTTGAGTTTGTTATTATTAATACTGATAGATGATAGCTTTTCACTATCACTCTTTGGAAATTATTGAAATAGTTCAAATGATGAGTGATCAATGAATGAATACCCAGAATGTTGCAATGGGATATGCTGAACAGGCTCTGGGTCCTTCTGGTAACTGTGATCTACAGCTGTGCAAGACTCAGCAATGCAGTATTTAATCTACTTCCATATGGAATTCTTAAAACAACAACAACAAAAGCAAAACAAAACAAAACAAACAACAACAACAACAACAACAAAAACACCAAAAAAACCAACAAAAAACTATCAAACCAAGCAAATATGACCAAAAAATAAAAATCCACATGAACAGAAAATACACTTGTGTGGATAGTTTTATTTTCCTCCAGTAAGGTAGGCTCAGTATTTGTGAAGCAGTGTCTTTTCTTTATATTGTTGGAAAGCCAGACAAGATTAAGGGACGAACAGAAACTGTGGTGTAAATGAAAGACAGTTAGCAATAAAAACATTATAAACAGTATACAGTTCAAGAATTTTTTAGAGCTTAAGAAGAAGATTTTTTCCTGTAGAGCACAGAGCTAGAAAAATGCTTCTGAGTTACAGGCTGCTCAAAGAGAATGTTTGCTTATGCAAACGTTGGTGATTCTGTTCCATGAGGTTTAAAAGTTGAGTCATGATCTGCAGCACGTGGAGATGAGGGTTCTAGATGGAAACATGTCTGGCTTAGTTTGGATCAGCAGCCTCCATGGGCAGCCTCAATAATGTGAAGCCGTGTCAAGTATTTGAAAAAGGCACTTTAGGAATAATTTAAACAATCCTTTAAAATCTATAGAAAATCTGAAGGATATATTTTCTTGGGGTTAAGGTTGCAGTTTATCACTTTCTCCTTCCATATGGAGACCAGAGGCAACTTTCATAAATGACTGAATCTAAAATAATTCCCAAGTTAAGATTTTTAAAAATTTTGAGGTTTTATGCAAACTAGGTTAGTTTTAGGTTCTCAAATACTAGCTCATTGAATGATTTATTCTAAACAAGGATATCCTTTTTTCCCCCCACAGATGTTTGCAGTATTTGAGAAAGGTTTTAATATGAGCCTTTTAAAATGCTGCATTATGTTTCTTGAAGCTTCACTGTGAAGTCTGATGAACAGAGGAACAGTGATTAATTGTAGTTTGCTGTCTTGCATTCCAAAATAGCAATTTTCCAATTTAAATCTCTTGTATATTTTTGTAAGAGAGTAATTTATATTCTCTCTCCTGTGACTTCCCAAGTTAAGACACGATTTAGATATAATTCCACAATATTAGAATTGGGGAAAATGAAGCTCTTTTGACTGAATATTCAAGCAAAGAATGTGTGTTGGGCTATGCCATAAATCATGCTTGTCAGATCCTTCAAAGGAATTATTCTGTACAACTACCTTGTCTATTATTTAGAAAGCACAGACACTGAACAAGATAATTCAGCAGTACTGTATCTGATTTACATATGGTTGTCTCCCTTTAATCTCAGGCTTTGAAAGCACTATCTATTTTCAATTTAACTTCAAAATTGTTAAATTTTATTTTGATTGCCTCATAATTGCACTGCATGTGCATATTTAGAGCCTTTTGGGCTTCTACTCAAAGATGATCTGGGGGTTTGATGATAACTAATGAACCATGGCAACCAAGTGGTGCTGAACTCTTTTATTCAAGACACATAACTCACCATGAAATTACTGACACTTTAGGTTAGGCTGTTCTCTTGTTCTAAACATTTCTCAGGAAATTTTCTAATGGAAATCTTTCATGGAACCAAGGGACTAATTCACAACAGACAATCAAACATAAGAAAGCAACCTTCCAACTTGTTCCAGAATTTTATATTTCAAGTAAATGTAATTTACAAGTACATTAATTCCCAAACTTGCCACTGGACCCTCCATGTCAAAATGTTACCTATGAACCACTTTCCCACAGAAATACTTTTCAACAGAAATGTTTGTTTTCAAGTAATTTATATTTAAAAACATCACATTTTTACATGGCAGATGGAAAGCTGAAATCATTATTTATAAAAATAAACTGCTAAGTTAAATCAAGTTGAAAACTTAAGAATTTAAATATGCAACTATGGTGTAGATTCCTTGTTTCTAAGGTTTAGAAGATTATTATTTTGATTTCTTAAACCACTACTTATAAACTGAAATATCAATTTGCAAAAGAACCCAACAAAAGACAAACCAACCGACCAATCAACAACAACAGCAACATCAACAAAAAAACCACCACCACCACCACCAAAATAAACACTAAAAAAAAAAAAAAAAAAAAAGGGGAGGGAAAAAAAAAGAGGGAAAAGAAGG
>VXBI01014245.1:1077243-1093025 GCA_013397375.1 Toxostoma redivivum
AAAAGAGGGAGAGAGAAAAATAGATGGAAAAGTAGTGTTCTACATAGGAGAAAGCAAATCATTGCTAAAACAGATATAGACTGAGATTTGAGACAATTCTTACTGTAGAACTTTATTGAAGAGGAAAGATGAAAACAGTAGTATTCACCAGTTGGGAAGCTTAAATTGGGAAAATTCTTTGGAATATGTGCCAATAGTACATGTACGACCTGCATTAATAATTATTAGGATAATTGTCCAGGAATTACCTTTAATTATTTACTTTCTTTAAGAATTAAAGACAAAAGATTTTGTGTAGCATTGAAACTTGAGCTATGAACTGCCCTCTAAAATTATAATTGTAGCAAGACAGAGACACTTCAATGAATCTGTTTTGTGAAATCAATAAATGTGTGACAAAGTATGCTTCAGACTGGACTGGACAGATTATTTAGGTCCTGCATAAATGCAGGTTTGACTCAAGAACCTGGACACCTACAGGGTTTAACAGCACCCTCATCAATTTTTTTAACACAAGCTGGATTTACTTGTATAAATTGTAGTCACACCTTTGATTCAGACTCCTAGATCCATTTATTAACACTTCAGTCTCAGGTGATTTAAACACTAAGGCAAAACTCAATGGGATGCAGGCACCTGAGACACATAAAACTTAAAAAAATATATTCTAGAAGTCAATTTTGAGAGCCAAATAAAATTTTAAATGTTTCATTTTAATAATGATTCAGAAACATAAGTAGGATTTTGCAAATATTTAAGTATTTACTATTAAACCTGTTGGAGACTGGTTCTTTAAAAAATCTCACTAGGTATCTAAAAGCATGTTTAAATCCATAAGCATACTTATTTTCTTTCTCCCCCCTCTGTATTCAATAATATAGGAAGGCCTGAAGTGGTTTCCCATTTGGAATGATTCACCTCTATATGTAATGATTGTTATTTCCTAATAAGCATTAATAAGCCCCAAGAGGACTTTTCCAAGGGCTTGTAAAAATAATACTAAAAAAGCAAAGATTTTAATCTGTAAAGACCAGACTATACCAAACAGAAAAGGTTTCAAGTTTCATTCCCAGCTCAGTATTTTAACTCCTGTTTTGTACAGTCAATGGCCTCAATGTATATCTTCAGGACTACATTTTTACATTTTTAAAATGCTACTAAATACTACTTTTTGGGGATTTGGGTTGTCTGGGAGGGGGGAGTTCACTCTTTTTAAATCACTTTCTGGTGTAGCCTCTTTCTTCTGTATAAAAGCCAAGCCCTTTTATTTAACATAGGAAAGAAGCACAGCTCAGCTCTTCCAGTCACTGAATACTCCTCTTTCTGAACACATGCTCCCTTGTGACACAGGCTGCATCACGAGCTCACTTGTTAAAGTCCTGGCACTCTGTTATTCACCATAAGCTATGGAAATGCCACTAACTACTCCATTGGCTTCTGTTCTGTAAGTAAAATTTCAATTTTCTGCACCTCCACATGCTCCTGATATGCATCTGATATGCCCGTAGCAAAGATATTGTTTGCTTTAGAAAAAAATTAAATGAGTAAAAGACATAATCTGGAGAGTCTGCTTTAACATTTTTCATTTCCTATGAGGTGGGCATATGTATTTGCATCATGAATATAGCTAACTTTGATCAATCGTTAGCCAAACAGGGATACTCCTCCAGCAAAAGCAATTCCTTACTGTTTGCCTAGGTGTCATAGGACAATGCAGTGACATCTGAATCTCGCCACTCCATTGTGGGCAACAGAGGCAAGAATTATGTTTTTCCTTTCACCTTACAAAAAAACCCAAAAGTATATGCAGAAGAAAAGTTAATTACACTGACAAATGAAAAAGAATAGTGAAACATGTATTTGTTGTTGATGGGAACCTAAAATTAAGCTAAAAACCACGAATGATTTCTTTCCTGAAAGCTGCAAAGTACACCTCCCACTAGAAGTTTTGGAAATCTTTCCTGTACTGTTCTAAAACTGATAAATAATGGAGGTCCTTTTGCAACACAATTTTCTACACTGGAAGTTCCCTAATTGCATATGTCTTCATACAGTATTATCCAGCTCAATTCTGTTTGGTGTTTTCAGGTGAAACCATAACCCAAAAGAACTGGTATGAGCTCACAGCTCAAACAGATGAGTCTCCTTGTGCTTTTGTGTAACCAGACTGATCTCCATGGCACTGCAGATCTACATACCACAATATAAACTTAAGCATCTATCACAGGATGCCAATCTTTCATGGTAGATACTGAAGGAAAAAGCAATTTTTCCTATAGTTGCTACATCTTTATATCGCTGATGAAAGAATACGAGGGAACAATCTCGCTATTGTATATCAAAAGAGCTTACTGTCTTCCCCTTGAAGTGTTTGGATATTAATAAATTCTGAAGTCATAGGTAACTAGACAAGCACTGTATAGAACTTCAGTCAGTGCCTTCTGATGTCAAGGACTTTCTTGATAGTGATAATTAGCTTTAAAATATTCCTCAGAGATCTTGAGATTCAACACTTAACTGTGATGGCTTCTGTACTGCACATGGCAGTTGTTCAGGGCAACTGGAAGTCTACTCCCTGAACAGCCACAACCTACTTTTTGTTTCAATTTGATCAACACAGTGGTTGCCAGCAAAATCTAAGTTACGTATTAGCATAAATATATTGAGATCTGAAAGGGCTGCTATATACAGCACATGTAAATTATTTACATCTAGTCAACCCAAGTGACTGCAGACATTGTAAGAAGCACAGCTGCTGCTGGTGCTAGAACCTTGAAGCTGTTTCTTAATATGAATATTCATTATTACTCTCTTAGAAGACTGTAGGGGAAAACATAGTCAATAAAAGTATATTCTGTGTTTTGTAATCAGCAAACAAGCAAGCAAAATAGTACATGGAGGACATAGAGCAGCTGCTCTTTCCAAATGAATGCCTAATTGTGAAATATTTAGACCTCAGCACTGATTTCCTTAACAATTCTTCTTCTTGTTAGGGTAGATTGGACATCTTTGTGCTTTATTTAGATTTTCTTTTTTTCTCCTCCACTCACATGTTACCACAGAATCTAAAGAAAACAATCATGGGACAAAGGATTCAGATAATGTAACTTCACAACAATGACCTATATTTACACAATGCTGCTTATCCCAGGGCATCCCTAGGCACCATAGTTACCACATATGTGGGAATTTCACACTGACAAGCAAAATATACTTATGGCATAGGTAATCCATTTGCCACTGACACTTTGGACTGATGGAGAAATCCAATGTGTGCACCACTGTTTGACTCCTGGCCCTCAGGCAGAAGAGTGGTTTGAGCACTGAGTGCAGCAAAGTGCACTTTGGAACCTCACCAGTGAATTCTATAACATTACACAAGTTAACATTCCAAAGCTTAGGGCTAGTAGTCAAGAACATAAAGCACATATGGAAACAAGATTTCCTTGCTGCACAGAGGCTATTCAATTTGGAATGCACAGGTAAATTCCTGTGTGCAGACCATGTGTAATCCAGAGTAACTCATCATAGGGATGACTACCAGCAACAGATATTTGCTTTCATGGCAGCACCTCACAAAATCTGCTCTATAATGAAAACTCTCATTCTTGGAACTCACTATGACTTTGAACATTTGAGTGTTTGCATTCATAAATACAGTGACCAGAGATCTAGCACTTTTTAATAGCTTCATTCTTTTCATTTCATATTGTTGTTCAGAAAAAGATTTGGTCTGTTTAAATTATACTCTGTCCTAAGAAACAAATACAAGCAGTTTTATCTGTGCAACAATAAAAAGGATAAATTTTACTGTCCCAAATACCTTCTAAAGCCTCTACAGGGATATAAAGGTGCTATTATTTCCAAAACCACTTTTTATTTTCAGAAAATGCATTATAGTGTTTAGACAATTTTTATAGATATAAGTGGGAGCACCTAAACATTCCACCAACAAATTAGAAACATAATCTTTCAGCAAAAAAATTAGATTATCTTCTTATCCTTCGCAAAAAGAGAAATGTGCCTATATAACTTCAGGTATTTCAGTGATAAGGAATTTTTATTTATATTTGTAGAATGGATGCAATTCCTTGACATTCTAAAATATTAGATTCAAAATGTATCATATATATGGTGGCAACTGCTGCTGAATCTTCCCAGCTGAAAAGGTTAAATCTGTACAGGAAGCAAATGTTGATGCCCAGCAGGAGAAAACTGGACTGGTGTTGAACATCTAAAAGTCAGTGGATCTCAAAGCACAACCTCCTTTTTTTAAACTGAATTAGATCACCAGCTTTTATTTATAAGGAAACAACAGCTATTGTCACCAGAGACTACATTCTGAAAGACAAAGCTCTTGTATCATTAATATTATTGAGAGCTTTTTTGATAGCGCAAATATCCAGTAAATGGATATTTCCTCTACATCACCTAGCAACACTGATTCACCTCTTGCCATTTTGTTCTCTTAAATGTTATCTACCTATAAAAGTCATGAAAAAATCAGTATATTGAAAGCTGTGATTTCTCAGTACCTGTTAACAACTAATTAATGTTCTATCAACTATACTATACTGTACCTTCTACCAAAGGTGTTTGCAAAGAGTAACAGAGGAACACAGATATAAAACAAGACAGGAAGAGCTAGGGCAGAAGCTACAAACAAGTCAACTAATTGCTCTTGACCACATTTTTGTTTTCCCTGTACTTACTACACCCTTCAGGCAAGCTTCCCTGCTGTATGGGTTCCGATACACCTTCCCATTCAATGGACATGTTGAGCGTCATCTCCAAAAGTCAATCCCACAAACCCACTGCTCCTCCCATCATGCTGGGAGGGACTTTTTCTTCTGGCATTACTCCTTATGCCCTGAACAATGAGTTTCTGACCTGCACTAAGAATAAAGTCACATTCCCAGCCATCAAGAGACACGACAACAGAATGACAAGTTCCATGCACAGCAGGCTTCCCATGCTACCACTGTACAGTGCCAGATGTTCTGATAGATATTTAATGACTGCGACATTTCATTTTTATTTATTTAGTCATTGAAAGGAATTACTATTATTATTATTATTATTATAGATAATTTTCAAATTATTAGAGCAGATCAAATGATTTTCCTTCATTTTTTTTGCTGCTAAATGGTAGCGGCACAGAACATTTAATACAACTTTACATCTGCTGTATTTCAAAATGCAACTGAGGAATTAAAAATTAATAAATAATGGTGTTGCCTTGCCTTGACAAAGAAATATTCTGTAGCTCCCCTTTATCTTTGCTTTAGTTTTAAAGAGAATAAATATTGCAAGGTGTAGGTATCATAAAGAAACAGCTGGATGAAAACCAGAAAAACCACTCAGCCTGAATCTTCTATAATAAGTTTTAAAGAAAGGCTTTCACATTTTCTATCCTTACAATTACTATGCCATTTGGGAGGGGGTGAGGGGTGGAAATTAAAATATTTCAAGCATGTTTTCCTGGGGGAATAAATTGAGAAAAGAAGAAATATTTCTTTATAATGTCAATCTTTACACACGCAACCCATATCTTTTTGTTTGTTTGTTTTAAACCCTGGTGATAATGGTTTTAGATTTAGTATTTACTTCAAGAGCTTGGAATGCTTATATTTGGATAAGCAAAAATCACAGTTTTTTTCTACCTACAACAAGGTAAAGCCATAGCTACATTTGTTTACTGAATCTTTCCAAAAGAACATTAATGTATGTCTATGCATAACAAATACTGTCAAACACTATGAAGGATAATCTATTGAATGATATTACTTTAACAGTTTTAATTTCCTTTACTAACATAAAACAAATATTTAATTATAACAAGTGGCTAATCTTTTCTCACTATTTTGTCTTAAGATTGCATTCTGTTTTAGAATTTTCATTTTCTGAAAAATAGTTTTAAGCTACCTGTTCCTTATCAGTAACTTTCTTTCTATTATATTCTTTCTCTTTAATCTCTCATGCTTGCTGTTCTTTTCTTTTTTTTTTCTCCCTTTATTTTCACTTTGCCCATCCCTGCTTTTCCTTCTCCACAGAAGCTTGTTTTCTAATCTGTCCTATGGAAACTTTCTCTGTAGTATTTACAAGCCCCCATTTTCATACAGATGTTCTAAGCATATGCTGAGGTGCCTTTTGATTCAGGGCTTTACAGATGCTACAGAATTAAAATTCTCCTAAAACTCCTTTGGCATAGCTTATTATAGAGATACAGAGGCTGAGAAGTTCTGACCTCCAAAATGTGAAGGATCTCTCCAGAGCTGGAGTTTAACTAAGCTTTTGCTACTCTGCCTTCACAGTTTAAATAGATAATAAATACAGTAAAGAAAAAAGCTTTCTGATACAACACAACAAATGAGAGAATCTGGGTTAAAAGTATATGAAATACAGAGTGAAAATGCACTTGAGTACGCCAAAAAACTCACTGGTTCACAGAATTGTCAGGGTTGGAAGGGACCTCTGGAAATCTCCCAGTCCAAGGCAGGGTCACCTGGAGCAGGTGACACAGGAGCGTGTCCAGGTGGGGTTTGAATGTCACCAGGAGGGAGTCCTTAACCTCCCTGGGCAGCTGTGCCAGTGCTCTGCCACCTTCAATGTAAAGAAATTCTTCCTCATGCTCAGGTTTCAAAGGTTTAAAAACTTCTCGTGCCTTAGTTTATGGCCTTGTCCTGTCACTGGCCATGACTGAAAAGACATGGCACCTGCATTTGAGATATTTATATGCAGTAATCAGATTCCCTCTATCATGTGTTCTCCAGACTAAAAACATCCAATTCCTGGGCTGCTCAAAACTTCAATTTTCACCAATTAGAAGCATCTTGACCAAAAAATTCAAATTTAATTGCTTACAGTCCATTATGCAATGAAGTAAAAAAACAAAACAAAACAAAACAAAACAAAACAAAACAAAACAAAACAAAACAACAACAAAAAAGGAATTTAGGCTTACTGGAGAGAGAAAAACATTTATTTTTAAGCTAAATAGAGCCTCAAGTATAATCAAAGAATTTTAAAAAGAATAAAGTTTAGAAAAATATTTCTGAACAAAGTGAAATTATGACCCCATTTTTTAATAAAAAATTCTATTTTCATAGTCAATTACAGATGCCAATTTAGCAGAGTCATTCAAGATGCAAGTTGTTTCATTAAGATAATAAAGAAAGGAAGACAATGATGTAAGATTGTTTAAGATACAGGTTGGCTGATTCTCTCTGCAATTAATGAGTGAATTAATTAAACTTGACAAAAACCAAAATACACTAGACAGCTCATCCAAGAAGCAGTCCCAATTCGGCAGATGACTGCAACCCAAAGAGCAGCTGAGGTTACCTGAAATCTAACTGGTCTAAAGAAAACATTTATGCCACTGGGGTTGGGACTTGCACATTTCTGCATTGATTACAGTCACAAAAAAGCTCATTTGCGTGAGTTAAGCACAACTTCAAGTGGAAGAATTAGGGACCCAGTGTACCTTGGGAACAGAAACTCATCAAACCTGCAGTGTCCAGGTTTTCCTATGCAGATCTTTCCCACACACAAATTCAGTACCATGGAATTGAGTTCTTGCTGCTATATGCTGCACATCTAAGATGAGCATGTTTGCACATGAGTTATGGGCTAAATTTTCTCCAAGTTTGCTGGCTCTGGGCTTGACAGATTAACTCTTTCTTTAAATCTCCATTTGAGGAAAGAAAAAAAAAAAAAAAAGAATTCAGGTGCTAATTTCTCAGCCCAGTCAGCAGCTAATTATCAACCCAAAAGGAAACATGAAGAAACTGTACTGCACAGTGAAAGGGAATGCCTCAAGAGTATCCAAATATAATCGTGTTTGCAGGTTTGCCTTGATTTTTTAGTTTTGTTTTTCGATATTGTTTTTCCGTGGCAAAGTTGTTTCAGAACAAACTTCATTAATTTTGCACTGAGAAATATCTCACAGACATGTTTATCTTTAATTACAGTAATTTCTTGCTCAGACTGATGTTTTCTCTAAATGGCAAATTCTTGCTTTGAGTGACAAGTGTTTTTGAGTAATTTGAGTGTTTGCAATTCACATTCTCTACACAGCTTTGTTTTCCCATTTGTCTTATCTCATACCTACTAAAGGAAACAGAAAGCAGATTAAGGATTTCAACTTCGACTTTTTTTCATTTTCATAAAAATTATTGCTTATGAATATTGTGGATCTGGGGAGTTACACTTCAGAACCTCACACAAATGTTTTTAAGAAAGACTCCACCACACCCTCCTGTGAGATTCCAGACTATTACATCTATGATAGATATCAAGGTAAGTAAATAACATTCCTCCTAATACTTAAAAAATGTCACAAAAACCAGGTGCTGTATGGAACAGGATACCCAGAAAAGGATGCTCCACAGAGGACACCCATCACAATCTTTCCTGCTGGCCACTAGAGACTTTCTCTATCTGCCCCTTTTTCCCTAAGGCAATATGGACATGGTTGCAGGTCATCAGATATGTGTCCCTGGAATTAAAAAGAGTTATAGAGTGCATGTCCAGCTGCCTCAGCTTTTTGTCCTCTAGTTTGTTATACCAGTCCCTAAAATGCCTTCTGTATTTATTTACCTGCTACTTAGGAGCCGTTGTCTGCTTCCTGTTTTCTGCAAAATGGTCTGAAAAAAAATACTTAGTACTAATTTGTACTAAGAGGTAACACTCAGGTAAATTCATATTTCCTCTAGTTGCAAACCCAAGCAAAAATGACACATGGTGGCAATGAAGTCAGAAGACACAGTAGCAATAAGTGCAGCCCTAGTGGTATTACAGAACACAAAAACAAGCCACATTATTTTAGTATTTTTATGATCAGAATGATGATTTGACCTGGTAGTAAATTTATTGATCTTTTACAGAATTTTATGAAGGAATTTATCTCCTTTTTGTGGCAATTACCTTTTGAAGTGAGTGTCATGGTTGATGCTTTCTGTGATCCCTGGAAGGTCATCATTGCAATGTTTTGTTGTTTTTTTCTTTTTCCCCTAGGTCACTCTCAAACTTATCGCCTCCAACTTTAACATTTAGGCCCAAAAGAAAATGGTAATAAAGACAACAGAGTGTTGGGGGGTTTGCTCAGCTGTTTATCTCGTTGCTCCTTTTTTTTAAACTAAGTGGAAGAAGGCAAAGATAAAAGGAAGAAAAATCAGTTATTCTTTCTCTCTTGTGAATGCAGCCACGGGAAACTGTGCTCCACAGGTCATGAGACTTAAATTACAAAGGCTAAAGGCTGGTTTCAGTCACCTCACATCAGAGCACATGTCTGCACTTTTAAATTTATATTCTCTCCTCAGTTTACAGAAGGCTGCCTGAGATGAACAGCATCCTTGATCTCCCTGAAAGTCACTTGTCTCCAGGTAGGGACACCACATATATAGAGTCATCTCTGCTTCTCTCCCAGCATCCTGCTGTTTTAGTCTTTCAGTTGTTTCCAATCCATCTTTTAGAGATACATGCAAACATGCTCTTCCTAGCTAACTCAGCAAGCTGTCCTACCTGGAAAGCACAGAATGTGCCTCTGAAATGGCTTTTTAACAAGTTTCACAAGGATGCAAAATTACCAAAAACGACACTGTAGATGGTCAGATGGAGCTGCCCACAACAGCCACCTGGAACTAACATGCAACTGCCTCAAACTAGGGAAAGCAAATTTGAGAATAAAGCATCTCTTGGAGAGCAATTGCCCATGTGTGTTCCCACTGTGAGAGATTCACATTTGTGAAAAGCAAAATCTTGGCAGGCAACCCTTTGGTGTGCAGAAATTTGCAAATCATTTCAGTCTAAGCAATTTTTGCATCCTTACCAGAGAGCACTAAGGCTGCAATTGTGCCCTGATAATCATAGCTACTGAATTCTAAGCAAAACGAAATTTCAGCACAGAGTCAACACTGCTGAAATCTAAAATGCTTAAGAGAAATGGCACTTAATTAAAATATCCAGAACTTTTGTAGCTAATACATCAAAGTTTATATACTAGAAACTTAATCCCGGGATTAATTGAAGTTTAAACAGGGATTAAACCACATGAAGTTGTTTATCTGGTATTATTCTGATAAAACTGCAAAACATAGCAGTACATCTCCACCCTGCCTCTCAGCAAAATGTGAGATTAGAATAAGTGATACTACATATCCTCCACTTTCATGTCTCTCTTTAGATATCTCACTGGTTAAGGAACAAAAGCTTGCCCAGGAATAAAGATAAAAAGAGGGTTTAAATATTGGTATTTCCTAAAGGTAAACTCAGTCATTGAGCACATTTCTAGCACTGACCAGAAACATCTGGTCTCACAAATAGTGAAAAGTGAATGAGTTGGATCATGAGTTTCTCGCAGCAGGTAAAACCTCTGAACTTATCATGACACTAAGATCAAAATGAGAAAAAAAATCACAGCATAAAATACAGCATGTTGTGAGAGAGTCTGAAATGGCTTAGTGAGCTAAGAGAATTACTAATTTATCAGGTAAAATTTCCTTGCCTCAAACAGCACAAGTTACTTTCAGCCTCTTTCTAGGATTCAGAAACAAGCAGGGGAAGAGCAGGGTATGAGTTACACAAACTTTTACATGTACATGATAGTACACCTTGTTGCAGTCACAAACACCAGAGCAGATCCTAGACACTGAATAGAATCTGAGCATTCAAGTCACCTGGCACTTCTGTCTGCTTGAACAAACTGCTGCATGTGGCTCATATAAACCCAACCCTGCCCTTGCATGGCTGACTGAGGTGGAAATTTACCTATTTTCAAACTAATCCTAAAATATCAATAGAAAGCACTGCTCTCTTGAGTTGTTCACTTTCTCCAAAATGGCAATTAGAGTAGTTTTGGATTAATTTTGTGGTATTAAGCTTGTAAGGTGAGCAACACAATCACAGATTTTAAGTATGAAGGAGTCCAATGGAAGGGAAACTTCTTATTCAAAATCTCAATGGAGCGGCAGCTTTTATGAGATCAGGTTCACAGAGGGTTCATAGACCTCCATATGTCTCCAAAAGGCAAAAAAAAAAAAAAAATCCAGTATGTTAACACAGTTAAATAGTTCTTTTATCATCTTAGATTTCTGGGGTCTTGAAACCTTTTATAAGAAATGCTTCTCCTACCCACTCTCTATTTCTAATGGGTTTTCCCACAAAGTGCTACCCACTGTCTACTATTTTTTTTCTATTTTTTCTTATAATTTAAGTGTTTTTCAAATTTAGTCAACAGTAACATTATGGAAGATAAGCAACTAATGACCAATTTTTAAAAGATTACAGGGCTTAAGCCTTAGAGACAGTACACAATAGCATGCAGTACATAATTTTATCTGTGAGACACCCATTTTCTATCATTAAACTACACTATATAAAAGGAAAAAGTACAGTACTGTAAGCACAGTTATTTCAGCAAACAAAACACTCAACGATTTTTAAGGTGCAAAAAAAATTGCAATATCATACAGCATAAGGCTCTAACCATGCTAGAAAAAATAAAACTAAAGTCTTGTAGAATATTGTTTTAGTTAAGGAGTGGTAGTCGTAGGATGTCTGAATGCATACAGGCACCAGCTTCCTAATGATTAGCACAGTTTCATTGACAGGCTTGGCTGCAGAATCACAAAGCAAACATAAATTGCAGCAAATTAGCAGAAGATTTTTTCCTTTCAAGAAAAAAGTTTAATGGATGTTTTGCCTGAGGAGCTGATTTCAATGGCTTCTCAGCAGACAAGGCTGCGCTGCCAGGAACTACAGGAGCATAGAGTAAAATTAATAATGGCCCTATGCCACAGCATGTTTTATACAGCTACACAGCAGATCCCCAGTTAGGCTCAGGCTCTGCACATTCAGCACAGGAAACTGAGCATTTCAGAGCCATGAGGGCCTGGGTCTCATTAGGCAGAGATAGAACTTGTGGCTGTCTGCAAAGATAGCTGCCTCTTAGAAATACATCTGGCTTCCAATGAATTTAACACAGCTTTAGCAAAAAATTCCATCACAGCAGAATTTAACCCCTAAACAAAGTTACTGAAAGACGCCAAAAGGAACAGGAGATTTGGAAATATTTAAGAAAATATAAAAATGAAGAAAATGCAATATCAGGAGGACTTTTTGCTGCATCTGATCGATCATCAAATTCATCTCTCCCAGTCTAAACACACAAAATGGAACATCAATGTCATGTTGCAAAGGCGTGAATTTAAAAAAAAAAAAGAAAAAATCCCATGCCATAAATATTGATATCAGAGCATGCCATTTGAGTTATAATTGGCTATAATTGCCAGTCTCCATTTCAGAACATTTTAATTTACTCACAGCCAACTGACACTCAGGTAGAAAAAATTATTTCCTAATTTTAAAATCAGCAAAGAAATTTCTTCCAATCTGATCTTTACAATTGACTAACTTCAGCATAAACACAGGGCAAATATCAGGACTGAAAGGAAAGAGTTTTCAGAGGTGATGCTTAATCATGATAGCCACAATATCACTGCTTGCTTATTTCGTTGTCTGCAGAACTGATACATATGTTCTCATAAATAAATTCATTGATCTCTCTCTCAATCATTAATATAAGCAGACATCATGCTACAGAAACATATCCATTTGGGATGCTCTAAAACCTTCCGGGAAAAAGTGCACATAAAAATAGGCATTGAAGATGAATAAGTATTTTGTTTTTATCACCATTTTCAAGTGTATCTATTACTGATGAACTCAGACCTCAAATATCATTATATACTTGATGTTTTTCTCAAAGAGGTATGAATTATTGCTGCTAGTTTGAAGTGGACAAAAGTGTTCATTGTTATGTTAATGCTTACATATCCTCTACATGTCTGACACATTTTCCTTTAAAAGTTACACTCTTCAGTCTGCTGGGTAGCAGAAAGCACTCTCTGTATAGAACACTACAATAGATTGGATGAACAGTTTATTTATTTGTGTCCCATTCATATCCTACAGGAATGAGTCCCAAACTGATCCTGCCTATGTAAGCAGAAGAGCCATTGTGGGTGGTGAGCAGGAGTGTACCTGAGAATCCCAGCAATGACCCAGGTTAACAAAGTCAAAGCCAGAGAAAACTTTAAATCTCCTTTTTGAGTCCACACTGTCCTTGAACTTTTTTACTGTCCTGGAGGCCAGGGGCAGAGGGGACATTTCCTGTTCTGACAGTGCTATTGCATTCTATCTTCTTAAGGTAATTACTCTGGCTTTCTTGAGATATACTGGATTTTGACTTAAGGCCTTTTTATGCCACTCTAAGAGGAAAAAATAATAAAGGTTTTAAAGTGCTTGAAAACAGCCTCAAGTCCAGTCATAAATAACTACAGAATAACAACCTAAATGTTGACTAAGCTGAGGGAAGAGATAAATCATATTATATCTAAATGGAATAAATATACTAATAAATAGAAGTTTTGGAGCACAGATGGCAGTAGAAATAAATGTCATTGCAAACCTTTTCCTTTTAAAAGCTGATTTAAAGTGAACATAAATGATGACACAATCATATTTTAAGGACAAGTGTAGGGTAAATAATTCACATACATTAAATAGCTAAGACTCGTCANTAAGAATTTTATTACTACAGTGAGATTTAGGATTTAGGAGAGGATTTAGGATATTAAAAGTAGAGGCAATATGCAGTGACTTCTGCAACCACAGTGGAGTGGATTACCATGGCTCTCCTTTGTGCCTTGGCAACACACGACCAAGATAAAATTACAGGATCACTGCCACCTGCCAGCTTGAGGAACGAAACCACATGATCCCACGGAATAATAAAGAATGTTAGGATTAAAAGGCAAATGAAGGTAAAATCCTAAAGGTCTTCAGGGGCCTCTGGGCTGTGCGTTACTCCTTTTATCAATCCGACTTGCCCACAGAGATGAAGACTCTTCATAGTCAAAAAAGTCAATCTAACGTAATGCCTGAATTTTCACACAACTGAACATGTGCAATGTGCAACTTGTATTAAACCTCACCTTTGGATTTATAGCTTTTCATCTTCAAGCAGGAAAAAGAAAATAGACAAATTGTTCACACTGTCAACAACACCAGAAACTCAGCTAAGAATTTCACATTAAGAAGATATCTTAAGTCAGAAGTCAGAAAAAAAATTTCCAAAATGTTGTTAATGGGCCATGCTTAAATTTTCCCCCTCCCTTTTTAATTAAAAAAGACCAAAAACTATATTCTAATAGAGGGATGAGAAAAGGATTTACTCAGAATCACTTAGCAGTGATTTGAAGGAATAATTTCAATTATCTCTGAGACTATATTAATCTAGACGTTTTTGTCTTCATATGAGACCGCTTTTATAATTCTGTAGGTGTTCACATTTTTACTCCCATAAACATACATATTAGATTTCATTTCAGAATATTCACAATTAGGGAATAGTATTTACCAATGCATAGGTGCTTCTCAATAGTCCATATTTCAGTTTAAATAAACCTAAGTATGAAAAAGGGCTCATGTAGAGTTATTCTATGGAGTTTCTTCCCCACACTTTTTATTTTTCTTAAAAATTGGAAGGCTTTATGCCCTTAATACTTAAGAGCCCTTGCAACTTTGCTTGGAACTACCCAATATTGCCCAAAATTTATCACCTAAGGCTGTACAACTGCCAACACCTATATGCAAGGATATGATTTCTTGTAGCCACATTCTTACTCCTTCTTGCTTAAGCTTTCCAGTTTTAAAAGCTGTTTAACACACAATTCCACCAATATTTACACATCAATAACTTAGTATCGCACAAACTGAGCAATATTAACCCCTGTTCCCAGCATCCCCTCTCCATACTAATTAGTTCTGGCATATCAAGCTGAAGATGTAGCTCCCCAAGAACTTGGCTTAGGATGCAGAGCTGGGTTAAGAAATTTATGAGTCTGAAATTTTCTCCAAACTGGTCCCCCCTATAGCCACCCAGCCACTACAGTTCTGCTGGTGAGGCTATATTACACAATGTGACTTGAAAATATCTTTGCCATCCCATGTCCACCAACACTCCCATTTTGGAAGGTACATGGGACAAAATGTTTATAAAAACAGAAAAAAAAATTTAAAAAAAAATCTACTCTTAGCTTCTATGTAGGGTTACATTATAAGTGTATTAGGGGAATTTAATATTTCTTCTTAAGATGATGTTCCTGCTCTAAATGTAAAAGCTTTTGAGTTTAGACTTTCAAAACTGACCAAAGTACTTAAATTCAACAATATTTTTTACAAAGCAACCTTAGTCCTGACTTCATTCTTCCTAGAAAACTGGGCTGAGAAACAAGTTGAAGCAATTTCTTAGACACCTTATTTATCTTCTGATCAACTAGTTAAAAGAAATAAATTATGTAGTGCAGAAACACTCCAATATTTTTTCTACATATCTGAAATTACAATACACTGCATTTTTGTTATAGGTTTATGAATCAGCTTTTCCCTGTTGTCTGGCATACAGTATCATACACAGGAAAAGGTTAATCTTTAGAGAAAATATCATCTCTTGGCCCTGTGCATTTGTTGGAGTCATACAAGCTTTCTTTGAAGTTGCCTGTCATCCCAGTAAAGCTGCTTTAAGTAGTTCANAGAACTGTTAAAAAAAAAAAAAAAAAAAAAAGCAGCCTGGACAGGACAGTTTATTTTTCATGATCATTAGACATTTTTGTAGTTCTGTGTGGCAGAGTGGTATATGATTATTGTTAATACTGATAATTATTATTTTATGTTACTTTCTTCAAAAGTTAAAACATATATATATATATATATATAAA
>VXBI01014245.1:1093336-1107814 GCA_013397375.1 Toxostoma redivivum
TCTAATAGAGGGATGAGAAAAGGATTTACTCAGAATCACTTAGCAGTGATTTGAAGGAATAATTTCAATTATCTCTGAGACTATATTAATCTAGACGTTTTTGTCTTCATATGAGACCGCTTTTATAATTCTGTAGGTGTTCACATTTTTACTCCCATAAACATACATATTAGATTTCATTTCAGAATATTCACAATTAGGGAATAGTATTTACCAATGCATAGGTGCTTCTCAATAGTCCATATTTCAGTTTAAATAAACCTAAGTATGAAAAAGGGCTCATGTAGAGTTATTCTATGGAGTTTCTTCCCCACACTTTTTATTTTTCTTAAAAATTGGAAGGCTTTATGCCCTTAATACTTAAGAGCCCTTGCAACTTTGCTTGGAACTACCCAATATTGCCCAAAATTTATCACCTAAGGCTGTACAACTGCCAACACCTATATGCAAGGATATGATTTCTTGTAGCCACATTCTTACTCCTTCTTGCTTAAGCTTTCCAGTTTTAAAAGCTGTTTAACACACAATTCCACCAATATTTACACATCAATAACTTAGTATCGCACAAACTGAGCAATATTAAGCCCTGTTCCCAGCATCCCCTCTCCATACTAATTACTTCTGGCATATCAAGCTGAAGATGTAGCTCCCCAAGAACTTGGCTTAGGATGCAGAGCTGGGTTAAGAAATTTATGAGTCTGAAATTTTCTCCAAACTGGTCCCCCCTATAGCCACCCAGCCACTACAGTTCTGCTGGTGAGGCTATATTACACAATGTGACTTGAAAATATCTTTGCCATCCCATGTCCACCAACACTCCCATTTTGGAAGGTACATGGGACAAAATGTTTATAAAAACAGAAAAAAAAATTTAAAAAAAAATCTACTCTTAGCTTCTATGTAGGGTTACATTATAAGTGTATTAGGGGAATTTAATATTTCTTCTTAAGATGATGTTCCTGCTCTAAATGTAAAAGCTTTTGAGTTTAGACTTTCAAAACTGACCAAAGTACTTAAATTCAACAATATTTTTTACAAAGCAACCTTAATCCTGACTTCATTCTTCCTAGAAAACTGGGCTGAGAAACAAGTTGAAGCAATTTCTTAGACACCTTATTTATCTTCTGATCAACTAGTTAAAAGAAATAAATTATGTAGTGCAGAAACACTCCAATATTTTTTCTACATATCTGAAATTACAATACACTGCATTTTTGTTATAGGTTTATGAATCAGCTTTTCCCTGTTGTCTGGCATACAGTATCATACACAGGAAAAGGTTAATCTTTAGAGAAAATATCATCTCTTGGCCCTGTGCATTTGTTGGAGTCATACAAGCTTTCTTTGAAGTTGCCTGTCATCCCAGTAAAGCTGCTTTAAGTAGTTCAAACTAAATATCACTAGTATTACAGGTTGACAGCAAGTAGAGGCAAGAAAGAGAAAAGCTTTGGGGTAGAATTTCAGGGGGAAACAGGATTATGTTTGCTCTGTAACATGCCCCCCAAATTATAATTGTAAAAACTGTTCAGGCCTCAGTTGCAGAGAAATTCAACCTACTCAGTTCTGAAAGTATCTGAACTTTATCTGACATGCTGCTATTGGTCCAGCAAATTTGGAGACATTTTTCATTTATTCCTGGTAGTGCTTTCAATTACAGAGATACTATCATTTTGAATATTTCCTCCTATGAAGACTTCCCCCCAGGGTTTACAAAAGGAAGCCTATTAAAATGTGTCCCCATCCTTTTAGCAGGGAAAAAGGACAAGACTGAATAAAACAAGAAAGACTGGAGCTCAGCACTAAAGCAAAATGTAATTGAGGAGCCACACTTGCTACTGGAACAGAGGAAAATCCATGGCCACAATCAACCTAAGGCCAACATGTTTTGGTGATCCAGAAGATGGAATAAAGTGGGGAAAAAATGGAAAGTAGAAAGAATTTCAAGTAATTTCAAAATTTCTGTGTTTAGTTTCAAGACTGGGTTTAATACTTAAAGGAGAGGGAAAATGCCATGACCCTCTATATGACTTTGGATTTCAACATATTAGAATGAAGTCATTCAACTGGTGATTTGAGACTCAAATTAAAATTGAATTTCACTTTGTTGCTAGAAAGCATCTGTCCTGTCTAAATATCAGACCATTGACCTGATTAGATGCTTTCTTAAGGTTCACACAATTTAAAAGGGAGAGAATTTTAAAACATCAAAACATTCTGTAGTGATGACTCCCTTATATAGTAAAGCAGACTCTGAGTTTGAGATGATTTGCAAATGTTATCTGTAAATATTAATGCACTTTGACATTGAATATTGCATATCATACATTTTAAGTGTCTTTTAGTGTGTGGATGTTTACAGTGAAATGATGTGCTTCTGAATATGCTGTTTTCATTTCAAAGTGGGGCTTCATTAAGGAGAGTGAGAACATAAAGCTTAGCAGCGTGATCATTCCTCGAGAATTACCACAAAATTGACATGCATCCTTAACACAAACTTTTAATTGGGTTTGTGGGCACCAAACAGCTTCACAAGCTTTAGCTGTTCTTCATCCTCTTTTCTTTAGTTCCAACTTTCCAGTACCCAGCTTGGTAGTGGAAAAAAAAAGTCTGACTGCTTTTAATACGGAGTGGTTTTCCCCAGGCTGGGACTTCATTTTGCAGTTGCCTTCACTGAGCAACCAGACACTAAAAACTTCATAAGATTCTTTCAGTCCTAGGAGCATTTCTTCCATCAGTATTTTTTTCATACTGTTATTACAGACTCTGTTGCCTTCTTTCTTAATATCCTAGAATACCTAATCAGAAAATGGCTACGAAGAATTCCAAACACAAAATCAGTACACAAGATTCATAAGCCTCAGTTAAAATGAAATATTGAAGGATCTTAAACATAGCAGGCAACATTGTGAGAATAAGCACCCTTATAGGTGTATATGTTAAGAAGAATATGGATATTTCATTTAGATTGGCTACTGCTCAAGTGGAGTGGCAGGCCTAAAGTGCAGGTGCAATGTCCATTCTGCAGCATGGGACCAAAACCATGAAAGCTGCAAAAAATGGCTGTATAATGCATCCTTCCTTGTGCCTTTAATTTGAATTCTGAAACACTTCAATTTACCTAGATCAGATTCAGGGCATTTTCTTTATTCTGCTTTTAATAGAAAGTTTTCCTTTGCCTTAATCTTCTTCTGCAGGATCTGGCAAAAATGAGCACACAGAAGACTGTGTCAAGAGACTGACAAAATCTCGTTTTGCAATGAGCACAGGAATGCCTCATATGCGTGGAGTCACTTAGAATCTAACCCACCTGTGCAGCTGTCAAGCCAGAGCACATGCTGAGGAAGAGCAGGTTGCCTTAGCAACCCCAGTCCTGTTGTAGAGACTTCAGAAAAATGGAATAATTTTATCTTTCTGAAGCACCATTGTGCCATTGTGCTTAAATACCTTACACATTAAATAGACATACATTACCAAACTCTCCATGCACACTTTGAGCTGTTTTCATGCTATGGGTTATAGAACACTCTGCTTGGGAAAGGTTTTCATCTTCTTTCTTACCATCTATGACCCTTGCAGCTGTCATGTATTAAAAAAGGTAGCACTTACTCATTGCCTTTTTTTGGGTGGATTTGTTGGAAATGAATTACTGACATCATTACAGAGTTGAAACTTCTCTTCCAGCTGTGCTGCATATAATGATTAATCTAATTCAGAAAACAACCAGGTACATAAAATTGATTTTATTATATGATATTGTTGTGATGTTCAGAGAAATCTGTGCGAAGGAATAATGATTGCACTCGACCACTATGCTTATTATTGTGAATAGCTTTTGACTACACAAATTTCAGGTCTGAACTGAGCATAATATGCCATTAAATTGTAATAATTGAAAGTTCTAGAGAAAGAAATCTAACGATACCCAACAGAACAATTTTAGTTCCATGAGAATATATTTAATTAACCCTTAATCATTTTCACCTTTATGACACTGGAAACACTTCTAGGATTTGATTTACAAAATTATTATGCCATTAATAAGAGAAAGATATTATTGACATACCTAAATCCAACTTAATTACTCCCTCGATTCCTCCAGAGGCGGAGAGAAGCTTGCAATTTTCTTACACTATGATCCATTTTTAATATTGTGAAATAAATAAATATCACTGATTAGACCAGAAATGTTGCATAATTGCTTCTGTCTGAGCTACAAGTACAACTATACCAATATATTTTGGATACTTTGAAAGTTCTTTTTTGGCTTTTTTTTATATCAAGTATCTCACTTAATAATTTACTTGCTACTCTTTGCTAGAAATATTCTTGCATAAAAGAGCTTCTGCAGTGACTGTCAAAAAAACTATTATTTTCGTTTTTTAAAGGTATAGTTTGTAATATACTTAAGAAAACGGAAATTCCTGAAGCATTTTAGGAATGGATAGCTCATCTAACTGACCATTCCAGAATTTGTATGTAAAGAAAGAAGTTCTTTGTTTTAAAACTGTAAAGAAAACCACGCCTGTTCACTTACATAACTAATAGAATGAAATATCTTAGCAAAAAGATAAAATGTACATACTTAACAAAAAATAAGTAATCTTGGTTGACAGCCAAAAGATAACACTTTCTTTGCACTTTTTACAACTTTTCTAGTTCTCCTAAACACCTCAACTTCTCTGCATTTTCACGATGTGCATAAAGTCCTACTTCCTTTGAATTTTATACAAATTAGGCTGCTGATATTTGTCATCAGAAATTACAGATGTTCATTGTAGTGAGATACCAGGAAAGATAAGCTGAGCAAATTGAGATTTCTTCAATTAGTTCATTCCACTATCTTGCCCTGCAATGTAATTTTGTGCACAGTTATCTTTATTTCTCATGTGTAAAGTTGATCTCAGTGGCAAAATAATCATATGAAGTATTTAGACTGGTATGTTATCAGGGACAAATCTTTTACATTCTCAGCAACTGGAGATAAAAATCAAATGTGTTTTAAAGTACACTTGAGGAATTTCCTATCCCTTTTCTTAATAGCAGGTTACATGTTTATTGGTAGCTAGCAACTACAAAGTCTTAGCCAAGAATATGTAATATTATTTTGGAAAGTACTAATGAGAGAGGATGTTATGGTTAGTTCAGCTTTTGGCCACTGGATTTATTTTGCATATATCCTGCTCACAAAAGTAGCATTAAGATAGATCTTACATTCTAGGTGCCAAAAGGTCCAAAAGATGCACTATCCATAACAGTTAAATCAATTAATAAATGAGAAGGAAATCTATGCAACAAAATTATTTAAATGCCTCCTTTTTGTCATAGTGGACTGATAATACAAAGTGAGTATCACCCTGGTTTGCAATCCAGGAGAAGGAAGACATTGTGAGAGGCAAATGAACACCAAATTTTCAACACCATACAAGAGTTCAGAAGACTGTAAAAATTCAGTGGCAAATACAAGAGAAAATAATAAATACTCTATTTTTAAATACACTATAAATATAGTGTGTGATTTTTTTCAAATGTGAATGCACACACTGAAAACATTAATCAGTGCAAGCCTCAGGATATCCACATCCATGCTTGTGAGCAATACTGAATTGCCTGCCATGCATCTGGACTATTACATACTCACTAATTACATGTTCCCAAAGTATGACTCCTGTCTCATTTAGTGTGAGATTGTGCTTGTTTTGATCCAAACTCTGCAGCGAAGGTGGCTGGCATTTATAAGGCCACTCATTTAATGCTGAATGCTGACCCAATATTTAGAAGTTTTGTGGTTCAAGTTGTACCTCGGTATTACTTAATACACTCTCCAAACACTACAGTGAAGAGACAATTCAGTTCCTTCTCAAATTTTTTTATCATATCAAATACTCTAATATTGAAATCTCTCATAAATTTTTGCTAATTTATTTTTACAGTGTCTTGTTTCTAATACCCTCAGCAACAGTCAGAAATATCCACCATTCAGTGTGTTCAATATGAAATAATTAGGATTTGTTTTTCTGGAAACGTACATGTTTCAACCCCCAGTGTAGAAAGGGGATTAAAGCCAAGACACACTTGGAGTTTAATCTGGCAAAGACAGAAAATGTCTTAGCTGAAAGGTATACCTGTAATAAGAACAAATGGCAAAAAAAAAACCCCAAATGTTTTATATGAAGCCATGTTTGTAATATTGACACAGTTCTCTGTTTAAATTAGGGGTTTTGATTTTTTTCTTGATAAAGAGTAAAAATGAAACAAAAGAACCTTCTAAAAAGAGTTTTATACTCACAGTGGTTGAGAATGTTGAATTCCTAGCCAGGAAAGACTGCCTGGAGAAGCACTAACTCTTCAGAACTGGATTTTAGTGCAAGGGTTGACACAGTGTTAGTTATCATGAATACGACACCAATACATTATTCCTTTAAGGTAACAGACAGTGTTCAAGCTGTCCTGTAATTTGGCACAGAACACTTCTATACTAATGCAATGTGACAATGACAATGTTATTATGTCTGCTATTTTCCATGCCATAATAGCAGTATTTGTTTCCACAAACATGCCATTACACTCACTAATATGGCTATACTTAAAGACTGCCCGAGTAAAAAACAATGCAAACTTATAGAAAGCAGATAATGTCTTCTCTCCTGTGCCAAGGCAATTTTCAACCCTATTCTTATTTAAAAAAAAAAAAATATATATATATAGATAAATTGTCCTTTTAGTACAGTGTCTTTATGACACTATTTGTAGGAAAACCACTACTGCAAGCTTTACACCAATCAGTGTAACACTTCTGCCTATCACATCTAAAGAGCACTGGTGCCCCGAATCTCTAGGTGTCATTTCACATCACAGGGAAAAAAATGACAAACTGGATAGCATCTTGGGGTTCAAACTTGTCCAGCTGTGCTTATCTTCCAGCAGACAGGACACTGCAGCACACTGAAAGCTCCCACCTCTGCCACCAGGAAGGCTTAGGGTCTACATGCACTTCATACTCACTGGATTACTGAGATTTGCAACTTTTTTTAGTTGCTGCTCCTGACTACACTTTTAAAACTATAGCCTTACACTTAGCTGACCCAGTTCTTTTTCCATAGGGGTGAATTCCCTAATTTTCTTCTTCTTCCTTAGCAGACACACAGAGGACACTCTTGGGCTAGGAAAGAAAACAATCTGCCTCACCTGGTGTTTATTATGAGAGAACTTTACGAAAAAAAAATCTTCATTTTCATTTCCATACTTTCACCTCCAACAGTACACTGAACAGCAAAGGAGTAATAATTAGCTGTTATCACAAAAATTAAAGGAACATCTTGCACAGCATATTAGTGGAATGTATTATAACACTTTCCAAGAAACCATTTCCTTCACGATTTCCTCCACACTTTCTGTTTTGGAACTTTAGGACAAGAAGGATAACATGAAACGTCTGTTTGTTTGTAAAGCCCAGGAATGATGCATGTCAGATCTTCGTTACTATGGGAAATGCATTGAAAGTATCAGCTCCAATGAAGCAAGGTAATTTGTGCACATTTATGCAAATTGCAGATGATACGAAGCTGGGAGGAGTGGTTGATTGACCACATGCATGTTCTGCCATTCAGAGGGATGCTGACAAGCTGGAGAAGTGCACTGACAAGAACCTCCTAAAAAATGCCAAATCCTGCAGCTTGGGAGGAATAAACCCTCATGTCAGGACAAGCTGGGGCCTGACCAGCTGGAAAACAGCTTGGCAGAGAGGGATCTGGGCATCCTGATAGTCTAGCAAGTTGTACGTGCGTCAGCAATGTGCTCTTGTGGCAAAAAAAGACCAAAACTGGTTGTTGCTGGTAAAATGTTGCAGAAGGGTTGAGAGATGTAATCCTTCCACACAAGTCCCCTCTGCTGAGATGCATCTGGAGCACTGCCCCCATGTGCTGGGCTACCCAGTGCAAGAACAACATGAGAACGCAGGAATAAGCCCAGCAAAGGGCCACAAAGGCCATCAAGGGCTCTCTCCTATGAAGAGAGGGTGAGGAAGCAGGGGCTGCTCGGCCAGGAGAAGAGAAGGCTCAGTGGGGATCCATCAATGTTTTGAAATACCTGATATATGTGAGGTAAAGAAGACAGATTTTTCTTAGTGGTGCCCAGTGACAGAGGAAGAGTAAATAGACACAAACAAATAGATGAAATATAATTTAAACTTTAGGAAAACATGTGTACTGTGAGGGTGGATGAGCACTGTGACAAACCCAGACTGGTTATGGAGCCTTCATCTTTGGAGAGGATGACGCAGACAACCTGTGCAATCTGACTCTGCTCTGAACAGAGGGGTTGGACAGGTCCCCTCTAACCTTGGCACCTTTATCACTGAAATTTCTTCTTAGGAATGTCCCCTAAAAACTCGTGGAACCAATCAGAGGTGAGGTGTGATGTGTTAAATCCTGGCTGAGAGTGAAACACCCACCTATCCAAACACCCACTTCATCTTATCTGACTGTTGTTTTCTTCCCTCCTCCTTTGTATGTCCAGCATTTTCTCAATAACAGCACACTTTCTAAGAGTGTTTTCACAGAGATACCATCACCTTGGTTGAGGGAACTAAGTACTTCTAACTGTTTCTCTTATTACCATTGACACTTATTTTTAAGTGGTCAATTTTCGGAGTTTGAGACTAAAAAAAAGTCTCTGTCTATGAAATTTTGAAGTCTTAAGCATTCTATTTTATATGAAACAGTATATTCACATGTAAAATGAGCCAAGGGCCTGCCTGAGTAGCAGCACTGGGTTAAATTTGAGCTCCTGTCAACCAGTGTCGCTCCACGCACAATCTGAAATGGAAGCATGCTCAAGAAGGTGCCCACATCCTTCCTGAAGGGGATGCATTTTCAGCAACAAGCAGGTGCTATTCCAGACCGGTTGCTGGAAGGTTTCCTCACATGAAGGGAATTTATCTTATTTCAGTGCCGCAGAGTTTAGTCTGTGGTGTGCAGCCTGTGCCACTTTTCAAAAGCTGTAGCAACATTTCATCATTTCTCTTCCCATTATGCTCTTCCCAAACACAGCAGAGAGTAAGCTCAGAGCATGCAGATGACACCGACAACATCATTTTTCCTCCTTTCCTGCACATCTACTGTTGTGAAAATTCTCTCTTATTAGTTGGGCTTTGCAGATTTTCTTGGTATCTGAACTAATCTAAGGAGCCAAGATAAAGCAGAAACCTAATGTATTATATTTGCTAGACTCTGCATTCTATTACAAAACATCCATATCGAGGATAAATTTATACTTCATGCATGTGATAAAAAAAAAAAAGCAAAAAAGATTTTTATGAGAATAAAGTAAGTGTTTTTAGCAACCAGCTTCTAAAAGGGCTCCTTTACCATCACCAGCAATGGCATATTACTATGGTAATACTATATAAATGGTATTACTATATAAATGAGCATTCACAGATAAATATCTTTCTTAAATAAGCTCATCAATTTACCAAATTTATGCATTAGCTATCTCTTGAAGAAATAATTCATAGAATATTCCAGGTCCACACAACAATTGCTACTAAAAGTTATAAACTGAGTTTTTCCTTTGTTAGGTGTTTTATCTGCAACTTTCTATTCATAGGTTTTAGTTACTTCTAGAACAACTCAAAAGATCACAAAACAGAAATAAAATGTAAAAGCAAAACAGAAACATTTTTCTCTTGTAGTAGGTAGGGGGATGAAACTTGAAAAATGTATGTTTAGCAATATGACTAATCATGTACATTGCTGGGAAGTGCAAACTTATATACATAAAGTAAACCCAAACCTTTGCTCAAAACATTGAAAGTTTTTCAATACCACATTTCATTTCTACCACGAGAGCAACTGCAGAGAAACAGAATGAGTCCTTTCATCCTTTCCCTCGTTTTCAAACTATAGAGCTTTCATGGGAATAAATTAGCTTTTGCATACAGTTAATTTCCTAGCCTTGTGAAAAATGCGATTTGAGCCAAAATCTTTTCAAATTATAAATATTCTGCTGGTTTTGGGTTTGTCCACGATGTCATGCCTTGCTGTAGAGTGGAGAACCAGAACAAGACAGAAAAATCCATATTACTTGACTAGGCTTTATAGCCTACACTGTACAACACTTTCTATCATCATTCATTTTTTTCAGATAAATGTATACAAATAGAAATAAAAATGCCTTAAAGAAATTTCATCTTCATATACCCATATAAATATTTGCAACATTTGGATATTTCAAATGTGATAAATTAAAACCAAAAGTCAGCAGTTTACTTTCATTTACCATGAAACATTATGGCTCTTCCATTATTATTCCACCATCACTCCTGCATAATTCTATTTAGATCAATAAGGTTAGATTGGAATAAAACTACATTATGAAGCTGGTGAATCAGGACCCTTATTTTTGACACATTTAAGCTTTTCCTGGAAGACCAGATGGTTGCTGTGTGTTATTCAGATGAAATCTAAATGAACTAAAATACTCAGCATGCTTTTATTATTGGCATGTTTAGTGTGTCACCTAAAGAAATCCACAAAGGGAGATAATAAGCCTTCTCAACTGCTTCACAGTAATTATAGCCCTTGTGATAGTGCTACATTAAGATAAGAAAATGTAAAATGTGTTTTCAATCAGGAAAAAAATCCACTTGTAATATTTATGCAGGAAAGGGACTGCATCAAACAGGTAACCATCAGTATATTAGACTTGAAATCAAGTGTAACAAAACCAGGTTCTGCCTGTGTTTGACACTGCACATTGTCCAAAATTTATAAAGCATATTCTTTGTTCTTAGCATAAGCCTTACAGATTTTCACAGGGTTTACCAGTTCAGTTAAATATCTAATATTGAAACCACAGAGAGATTTAGGCACTTGTTTCAAATGCTGCCTTGGAGGCCTCAGGTGTTCAGAGGGACATTTTTTCATGTACTTACGGTCATTGCATAATGGTCCACTAAAGGAGGTCATGCTACAGTCACAGCTGAATCCATCCCACTGCTGCAAGCACACGCCCTGGTTTGCACAGGAATCCTCTTGGCACGTTGTGCTGGGGCCTAGTGAGAACACACAGAAAAGGACTTGCACTTCCAAAGAAAGGTACTTCTCAGTGGGTCACATTGAGTAGTTGCCAACATCTCAAATCAAATGAGCAAAGAGTCACCGAGTCAAACGCACATAAACTCTGCTGGTTTTGGAGCAGCATGTAACATTAAAAGAGGGGTGGGGGTGGTTTGCTTTAGTTGTAAGATCAATATGTCAAACACATAAGAATGCACAAAACAGAAGCAGAATTATTCCAGGTACAGTGGGAATGTCAACTGCGTTGTGTTATTTGTTAATCTCGTGTCAGACCATTAACTGGCTAAACGTTGTCTACAAACTTCATTATTTCTTCCTGTAAATACATTTCAAACAGCAAAGCCAGATGCCACAGTAATCAAAACTCTGGGATATGAAGGACTGGATAATGTAATAGAAAAATAAAACAAATTTTAAGAAATAATAAAATGAAGCTACGCTATTACAATTATTTTAATCCCACAAATTATTTTAAATGATTTAGGTCTGAAATTCAGAGCAGTTTGGGATTCTTTGGCTGGAATGTTGACAAGAACTGATTCACATGCTTCAGGGATCCCATGCAGGTTCCTTCTTAAAGGGGGAATGCAGAAAACCAGACTACTAATGAACTGGCATGCCAAAATGTGACATACACATGAAAAAACAAAGCTATTCTGTTTCTAGAGAATCATAACTAGACTACTGAAATATAAAGAAATTTCAAAAAGGAATGATCAAAGCACTAAAGCAATCACTATACAAACATATTCAAGACTGAAAGCCTTTATGCAAACAATGCTGGAAAACGAAGGTTCGTTTAGCCCAATGTTTTAGAGGTGTGAAAGGCAAAATCAGCAATGAAGTAACACACTTTAGTCCTGAAATGTACAGAGCATTTATTGCAAAAATCCAACTGTGCATTGGGGGTTTCAGTCTTGTTTAATACACACAGGGCTATCTACCTTGCAAATCAGCTTTCATCAATGCAACTTTGTCAGCAAAATAAAAAAAAGCAAAATATAGTAAATGTTAGTAAGCAATATTGAAATGGCAGCAAACACAGAAAAAAATCATTCAGAATAAAGTGCATGCTGCTGTTAAAGAGAGAAAGAAATGCCATATAATGCAAACAAATTAATGCTAATAGCCATAAATCTTCAGGCAAGCCAAAATAAGAAAGCAGTAATTTGCCAGTATTTTACTAGAAATATAATGGTTAATTGAGCTGATGACATGTAATGGAGGAAAATTAAAAGTCTGGGTTTTTTTCTTCCTTGGATATCTATGAATGCATTAACAGAGTAAATGCATGGCTGAATCCTGACTAGCCCTTTGTCATGTTCAGATACACTGAATTCAAGAATAATTAGCACCATCATCCTCTGTGGTCTGCTTTTTCCTAGGCCTTTCTCATTGGTGAATGAAGACTGAAATACACACCGTGAACCACAGTTTACTATGAGCTCTCACACACATTTCACACTAACTCTTGACATTACAAGGAAAAAATTTGGTTCTAAAATCTGGATTATAAAATTGTCCCAAATTGTTTTGGAGGAGGCACATCAATATCCATTTGAAACTCTCACTGCCAGTCATTGATGACAGGGCAAAGCTGGTCCAAAGATTACATAAATGAATTAAAAATCACACCTCAGAGAGAAATCCTCGTAACCCTTCTTTTCCCATAGACCTTCAAATATCTCAGTGAGGGATTTTCTTTTGATTTGCTGGTATTTAAAAAGTTAAAAATATGATTTAAGTCAGCTCAATGGCCTCTTCCTTTAAATGAGGTGCAGCTCAATCTTTGAAGCAGGGTCTGAGCAATCACCAAAGTCACTGAGAAGGAGGGCAGGGGATTGCATTCCTGTCTTGGCAAAATTATTACTTCTTCTATTTTCTCCTGTTAGGATAATAATAATAATAAATGAAAAATAGCACCACCACCTATAGCTGACTGCAGCAGGCAGACATGAGATAGTGATTTCCTTTTCTTTGGAGTTCTGGGCCCTGAAGTTTAAACATTTGGGCATTACATCACCCTTTCTTGAGCAGAGGATTATAATCACAGAATCTCGTAGCTGACAAGACACAATTTTTCTCACCAGATTCTGCTACTCGGAAACTTTACAAAGCTGAAGTGAAAATATCTGTAGGTGTTTAAATGTTATATATTCATGGATTTATTTACACTTTAGTTATGCAATGTTGAATTTCCTCATCTTTGCAAAAGTAGAGCAAAAGTCACAAGGACTTGAAAGTACATAAACTGCAGGACCCTGTAGGCACATTAGGAAGTGCATGTGAAAGCACATATTTAGAAAAAAATGCAGATACATTCTTGTTAAAGAAGTAAGGTATTTTTCCTTGTATTAAACTGATTCTAGCACTCTTGGCTTATCTCTATTAGTCATTATTCTAAAATTGACAGCAAGACAAGCTTGCATGTAAGCATTTCTTTTAGGAAAAGTAGGATTATTTTTCCCCAAAGAACAGAAGACAACTGTTTAATGGTGGCAAATACTATGATATTTACCATAACAGGTTCATCTTTTCCTACATGTATATAAATTTATATATTGAAGAACTAAGGTAGTTGCAAAAAGTACTATAATACACCCTTCTCTAGCACTTTTTCTTTTCTTCATATTAAATTTTTTAAATATTCTAATTTATTCAGTTTCACAACAAACTTTTTAACTGACTGAGTTTGTGATCTCCTTTACATTTGTCCTATGTGAGGGATTGCATGCAATATATATGACAATAAGCATTGTAAACCGACACACAGATGTTTTAGAATATATTGTAAAAACAAATTTCTTATCTTACCACCAAGAATCTTCAGGTATGTTAATACTGTGATTTTTTTCATATAGTCCACATAATACACAAATTACATTTTAGATGCACATGTACACACAGTGCATTTTTCTTATAACTATATAAAAACTGGTTGTATCATACTTTATTTTAAGTGGGAAAAGGAAGTACAATTGATTTGACTAGAGGAAAACAGTGTTGACATAACCTGGCTTTGGGGTTTGCCATTAACAATTCAAAGATCTAGTTAGCATATTTATCTTTCTAGCTGTTAGTTTCTATCTCTTCTAGTCATTGAAAATTTGTCAACAAAGTGGATTCAGCCAAGTGTGATTTATGTTTCATGTTCAATGATAGATATCTCTCTGCCTGTGGTTGAAGCTTCAAAATGCAAACCTCCTAACTTGCCACAACAATCCCATGGCTTGCCTTGCTAAAAATGTTTAATGCACTTATAACCATTAAATTATTGAGAAATACAAATATTTAAAGTACAAAATCTAACAGATAAAATTAATTAGAAGCACATTATGGCTTCAGAGTTTGGCAGTTTAACGAGAGAGGAAAAAACCTTCCCCCCCCACCCCCACCCCCC
>VXBI01014245.1:1107849-1143896 GCA_013397375.1 Toxostoma redivivum
CCCCCACCCCCCCCAAATATGTACCTGAAAGTTGGGGAATTCAATTCCATTAATCTGAAAAACAACAAATCCAAGTGCCTCACTTCTCAGGACAGATTTTCCAGAACCTGATGTCTTAACAGTGGACATATACCAGCTGTCTTTGGAATTGAAAGTGGTGGTGACTAACACTTCTGAAATTACTTCTGCTGCTGTGTCCTGAGCTCTTTGGACCTGATGTCTCAGGGGACTTGCAGGGCTTACACATCCCATTCAGGGTGGTGCAGAACTCTCAGCTCTGTAAGAATGGAGACAGCCCTGGCTGGACACAGCAGCAGAGGTAGGAGAAGCTTGAGGCATGCAAGGGTTTTCTAGGAGGCATCTAAATTCACAAGTGACCTAAATCATCTTTTAGGTGGCAGAACACTTTTTTGGACATCTGATTACATAGTCTGCAAACAAAAGACTGACAGATGGGTCAGACATGAGGACTTGAAGTAAACAAGTGAGATGGAAGAGATAACTTGCAAGGTTAAGCAGAAAGGTTGGAAGGGGATATTTCATTCCATGCTGTTAGGCATTTCCTTCTGTAGGCAGTTTGAGGGGGCAGTTCTCTGGGAGCCAGGCAGCACATCTGGTTTGACCAGTTTGTTGTGTCAGGTGATTTTGGTGATGGAAAAAACTCACCCTCTGACAAAAAGGATAATAGCTTTATGGCCTTTATTAAATTGTTGGTAGCTTTGTTGAATCCACCGATAGCTGAGTTGTGCCAGCGGCTTAAAGGGTGAACTCACACACCAGGCCTGTGGCCATATTTCTTTGAAGTACAGAAAATTCATTTAGGAAATTATATACTTTCAAAAGAAGCTATGAAATGCATAATGGAATTAAGGCATACTTTGACTCTCAGAAGGGATGGTGCAGGGATGGAATTGCTAAAACCATTCAGGAAGCAGAATCTAATTTTCTACACTCAGTGGCAAACTAATACATATTTTTGTACTCCTGAAAGAGATATGCAAAATTCCCATCTTATATATTTTCTATTTTTTCTGTAGCTTTAGTGTCTGTTTCTATGTACTAACAATAGAACTTACATTGTTAACTTAAAGGAGCAGGTAAAGAACAAAAAAGTTCCACCTGTCCAAATGTACTGTAGGCACAACAAAAGAGGAGACAGACTTTATGCACCATCTTGTGAAACTTGAGGAACCCTGGATTTCTACAATGTCAGTTTGCACACTTAACAAACTTGATATCAAAATCATTAAGATTCCAACTTGAAATAGCTTGTATAATGTCATTTACATATTTTTCTGTCCAGAGAAGAATGGCACTTGAGAGAAGGGAGAACACATAAAATTGAACATAAACAAAAAATCCAGAGTTATGTGAATAAATTAGATATGCAGGGAGGGGGAAATGTATTCAAATTATTCCATAAACCATAGTAAAAATAACGTGGGATCAAATGAGAGCTGGAAAAATAGCTAGAGATTGACACCCCTGAATTAGAAATACACTTTTTCTAATTCTGTCCTCACTTAAATTTCATGGTATTCCAGATGAGTCAATAAAATATTAAAATGTGGGATAAAACACATTTGTCTGTTACTCATTTCAGATGGAAAGGTTCATGTCAATACTAATCTAAGGGGTGAGCAAAAATATAGAAGATATTGGTAATAAGAAAATTGGTATTAAAAGTTTCCTTAATTAGCCTTGAATTAACCAACTCAAAATCTCTGCTTTAAAATTGGAATTACTTAGCTAATGTCTCAGCATCTACTAATGCCTGAGTGTTATGAAGACATAAAGAACTGCATTGAAGCTAATTGTTACTGTTGCTATCATTAATTAAAATATAACAGAAGTAAACAAGACACATGGAAAAAAAATCTTGTCTCTGGAGAAGTAAGAAAGTAAGGAACCTACATTTAACATTCTGAAGTTAACTCATGTTTTCAGATCAATTTCTGTGGTTTAGGGCAGGCACATGCCTGTCTCCATAATACTAAAAAAACACAGCCTTTATGTAAGAAAAGGTCAAGCAAGATCAATTAGAAGCAGGTAAAATATAGTCTCTTGATGTATGGAGTGTAAACAAAAAAGCTCTGCAGGATTGGCACAGTACTTTCACTATGATATATATATATATATATATGTACGTATATTAAAAAAAGAAAAAACAAAACCAGCATATTTAATACCTTCACATCCTCTTTCTATTTGCCCATTGCAGAAGAGAGCATCTGAGATGAGATCAGGGAGCCGTCCATTCAAGTCCACTGATGCAAGGCAGCCTTGGAATCCCTCCTTTGCGTGCACCAGCTTGGGCAAGGATTTAAACATTTCTTTGGCCACTCCTCCAATATATAAATCACCTGTTAAGGAGAAATAAATATTAGATACAAAAAAGAACTAGCAGAACCATTGATCCACTTGATCTTCTAGCCTTTTTGTGCTGAATGATAGATAAGTCAAAAAAATATTCTTCAAAATAAATGTAGAAGAAAACAAACACTGATAAAGTGTATGATACTACAGCATTGCAGAAATGTATTTTTTCAAATGTAAATGTAGACTTTAAATTTGTATGCCTGATTACTTAGAAGTACTTGGGCATGCTTTCCATGTGCCAGCTCATGTGTTCAGGAAACATACATCTATTTCAGAGAGGAGGATTAAATCACAAAATCCCCATCTAGAAACTCGTCTAGCACTAACACAATTGTTCATCTTTTTGTTCAATATAATTGTTTCTATAATTGTTATACAATTTGTTCATACAATTCATTCATATAGTTGTTCAATATTCAGGGAAGCTGACACAGACCATGCCAGTGATGGACACAGCACAGTGAGATAGAAGCCAATAGGTGAAGCACCAAGATCCATGTGAAGTCTGTGTATCCAGAATCATCCATTCAGAAGTACACCAAGAAATAAAAGATTGAGGGACACATGAAAGCAGCTGATAAAATTCATGTGGGAGCAGGGGGAGTTAGATGCCTTTTAAACAGCAATATGAACACTAAGCAAATGGAATTTTGTTGCCAAAAATTATTTTAATGACAGACACCTATAACAAACAGCTTTCTCTAGTGAACCTCAGGCAACTTACTGAGGACTGAAAGCCAGTACTTTTCTCCCTTCATGTAATTCCTGGCTCTGTGACAGACTTACTTTGAAAGGACATAAATATAACTTTCCTCTTCAACACCAAGGGGAGGATGCTTTTTTGTTTTAAAACAATTCAGGCTCTACATTTCTTTCATGTGTTGGGTGTGCCTGGCAGACAGAAGAGTCACAAAGAACGACCTTTCAATCAACACAGCCGGAAGAGCCTCCCTAAGTGTGCCTCGAGTGTCAGGGTGCAGGTTTAACCAGGTGCTTTCCATACCTGCTGCTGAGGACATGCTGCAGAACAGAACCTGCCTGCTGCTTGGCCAGAGAAGGGAAGCAGGCACAGCACAGTCTCTTTCCAAGCATTAAATCCTCATTGATTGACAGATTTTTTTGCTAGCACAAATTTTCAGCAGTTTATCTGAATATACATTCTAATCTACATTGTGCTTTCCAGGACAACCTCCAGTCTGGCTGCTTTTGGAGCCTAGGTCACAAGACCAGCTGCTCTAGTACTAAAGAGTGTTTCTGCATTAGCTCAAATGCAAAATGTTGATTTCCTAAGTGTTTGCTGAGCCTTGTAGACAGGTTTTACAGTGACAGAACTCAGAATGTACAATTGCCACTACCCCATGTGGCTAGTTTTAATCTTGCTCTGATTGGTGTAAATCACAGATACACCTTTTACTGGTTCTGCTGGCATATTTCTTGAAAGGGAATGCAATTTAGTACTGTTTGTAATGGTTTACAGTTTACCTGCAAGGAAATAGCCCGAAACTTATAAATGCCTGTAAGACTGAGAAAAATCTTTAGTCACTACATGTCATCCCTAAAATTCAACTGCATTTGAATTAGTGAAATAGAGAGAAAATGGAACATGCTTAGGAAAACACTTATTAACCTATAGAATTTATAAGCAAACCAGCCAAAAGTCTTAGCAACTTTGTAGCATCATACACTAAGACACTTGAAGCTTTCTATGTAGATAATTTCGAAAATAAGATCTTGCTTTCCTCTAGAGCTCTGAGGTACAATGTAAATATGACAAGCATGATATTAAACATAATATCCATCTGTCCCACAACTATGATCTAATTCATTCACAGCAGAACGATTCCTGCATTTTTCAATCTGCTGAACTGAAAACAAATTTAAAACACTTGTGTCATGATAAAGGTTCTTCATCTTTTTCTCAGACAGAACATCTAGAACGCAAAACCTTTCCAGGTTTCTTGAAACTCTGTGCCTTCAGTCACTGCCAGCTCAGAATAGAGAGACAATTCATCTCAACTGATCCCAATAGACTTAAAAGAGGGAAACCATTCCAGAGAATAGTATTAAGAAAGTCACTTCTATGATAAAAAAGTTAAACTTGATCTATTGCACATGACACATGTACCCTCTTTTTAAAAATATACTGTCCAAGCAACTCTTTTTATTCTGTGATTAGTTACATCTTTAAAACCACAACCTTTCAGACTGATCCCCTGCTAATTCCTGATATCCATCTCTCAAACCTCTTGAGATTACTATATACAGTCATGCAGTAGCTGCCAGTTATGATGGATGGCTAGCAAGAGTCCAGGTCAGTGTGCCAACATATAAGCTGGAACCCAGAATATTTGCTCCTGAAAATATACACTGGAACATTGCCAATTAGCTATCATATGCAGTGGAGTCCAATATATTGCTTCTAAATAAGCTGTAGGCCTGCAGTTTACTTACAGGACCTTAAGAGTGTTGATAATTAGACTGATCATTTTATACTATTAAATATACAATTTTTACAAAAACATGCTCTGGGTAATATTTCAATTTTGCTGATATTTATAATAACATTGAGTTCTGCTTTTAAAAATCAAATGTGCATGTAATTCACACCTAATATACAATCCATATCATATGTATTGAGCAGCCATACTGACAATTAGGCTTCCTCTTTTATAAAGTATATAAAAAAAATTTTATGACTATGAGTCAGTCTTCCCAGATTTAATATCAAATGTTTAAAATCATGTTTTTTTGAGTTTGTTGCTTCTGGCATGAAAAGCATTTTTTCTCTGACACAGAATTTTGCTAAGGGATAAGCTCTAGAATTAAAAGTCAGATTTTTATTTTTGTTTTAAAGTTAGTTAATTTTTTTCACTTGGTAATTTTGCTTATCTGCCATCACAAAATTTTTGCATTGTTAGCAGTTAATCACGTGCTACTTTCATGTTCATCTCAATGAAGAAGTAGTTTCAAATGAAACTCAATCCATTAGACTTTCAGACAAGACAGGATTGCAGAAAATATTGTTAATTAAATTTTATCTGAAACATGCAAAGCAGAGATTCAGAAAAGATAAAAGATTGTACCTGTTCCTACTAAAACAGATTGGAGGAATCAACATAGTGCAACACAAATTGCCAGGTTTTCTCTTTCTCATTTCTTATGTAAATACAGCTTCACTACTGGAAACTTTACTCCAGAGCAAATCCCTTGTTTTGTAGCTACCTACTGACAGGTGTGAATTACATGCAAGTTAATTAATGAAGTAAGGTACCACAGTTCATCAGATCAATTGTATATGATTATGCAACTGTGTAAACTGGCTGGAGCCTAAATGCAAAACTAATGCTACACTGCTGCCCTCTTAAAATGTGTAACCATAGTTTCTGGAACTAAAGTTCAGCTGTTGCCTTCCTTGTACATATTCTCTTCTAAAGTTTAGTTTGGTTTTTAAATGTATTCCTGAAAAATCTAATTTTTCTCATAGTAATACTGATTTTCGTTAATATACAAAGGAACATAAACAACTTACATAAAATAGAGATTAATTGTCATAGGCAAAGTTGCAGGTAGTAAAGAAATAGGTGAGGTATTAGAATGACCCAAGGTTTCACTTTTGAAAAGCTTTGAATAAGGCATTATATTTGAGAGCAGATCTATCACGGGTTTTTTTTTTTGTTTGTTTGCTTGTTTTTGTTTTTGTTTTTTTGGAGTGTGAGGATTGTTTTGTCTTTTTATTTTTCTGAGAGGGGAAAAAAAAAAAGGTATGCTTCAGGCATATTCTCACTGGCACATTCACTGGCACTGGACAGAGGAATCAGCTGGAAGGCAGCACTTCCAGAGTTAGACCTCCCCATGACAATGATGGTACTGCTCAATTATGCCATAAGCACTGATAAAGAGAAGATTTTAGTGCGTTTAATTTGCATCTTTTACAGGTACTTCAGATCCTCAGTTATTCCAACAGGGCATTTCCTATTTACACCTATTAATCGCTTTTCTGACTAAGAGCTGATTTGTGCTTTAATAACAAGTAAATTTAACACAGAAACAAATTGCTAGCTAATAAATTAACCCGAGTTCTCAATGTATTCATTATTGGAATCACACTTATGCAAAAGCACACAGAACACCACACAACAGTGAGTCACACACAACTGTTGGTAAAACAAATGCCAAGTCCTCCTGTAATAGCTCATCTTTTTTTATCCCAAGCCTCTGCATTTCTTCAAAATGAGAACTTTGCAAATGCTAAACCAAAGAAATGTAAAAGATTGAAGATGTTCTATTTTCTGACTAACTAACAGAAGCTATTACTAGTTATTATCTGGCACTAGTGACATTGCTGACAGGTCACTTCACAGGCTTTTCTCCTTTTCTCCTTTCCTGAGAATTCTAACATGATATATGCTGGTGGGTCAAAACTATTAACTCATTTAACAGCTACCATTGTCTTCAAACATAAGAAGAGAGGGAATTGTTTTCCATGTATTTATGATGGTAACAACGTAAGAATACTGCTCAGGTGTGACTGGTGCATCTGGACCCCTTAACCAAACCAGCAGCAGTTTGGTACAGGGAGATTTGTGACATCAGAGAACAAGTAGTTAAGTCAGGCTATAGTTAGACTTCTTTACTCCCCTAAATCTGTGTGCTTTGTGTACGTATCTGGTGTTCATTTCTTGAACACCATTGCAGACAAGAAATGAAAATTATTCATTCAAATATGGTTCCATGTATGACTTAAAAAATAAAAAGGAGGAAATACAACAGTGGAAGGAATTGTGGTTTGACTTTTTCATAATCCATAAAGACAATATCTCTGGAATACTTTTATATGCCTGAACAAAAGCATCTTCAAATCCATCATTCTCTCCAAGAGCAGACATTCCCCTAATCTCTTGTTGTGCTGCTTGTTTTAAAAGTACTTTCAGCTATTCTGCTAACTTCTCTTTCATTTTGGAAGACGTTGCTTTGTCATGTTTCTGATGTCACGTTGTACTAAATCACTGCCATGGCTAGGAATGAGAGTGCTTCTGTGGCGTGCTGGAGTGGTGTTACTCCCCAGGAACGAGATGGATAGTCCTGGCATACCATGGTGGATTCTGAAAACACAGCAGGCATCTCCACAATTCCTTTATACAACACATGAAAATACAAAGGAACATCTGGCTGTGGCGAAGTCAAGGTGTCAGGAACACTTTTCTCCAAATATGCTATTCCAAAATGATCAAGCATTAAACAGCTTCTTCCCTCAGGCAGACAAAGACGAAGGAGGACTGCAAAGACTGAGAAATGCCATAGGGAAAGTCTAATCTCGAAAGAAAAAAGTGTTCACTTTATTCCAGTCCCTCCTAAAACAGATGAGCTGCTGTTACCAGATCAATAGAAATCGCTTTGTAGTATCTTAATAAGTGCGCTACAAAGTACATGGTAGAACTCATCCTAAAACAACCCACACAATCCCAACTTGTGGTATTTTTAAGGCAACTGAATTGTGGAAGCAAATTGCTCTACACAAGCTGAATATGCACTAACTAAAAGAACAGACACTGTCCTGGTTGCAAATCAAGGGCTGTTCTCTCAAATGAAAATGTCAGGTAGGCATTCAGATGTCTTCGACATTCACTGAAATATGGGAGCCTACTTGGCCCTGATGACCTCCTCACCTCCCCAGTGTACAAAATCACTCACCTTTTGCACATTTACTTTGTGCAATAGGCAGAGCACAGGGGAGACTTTTCTTTCAAATTTCAGCACACACTTTAGAAAAGGAACTGGGCCTGAATAGTGGATGAATGGTCATTCTAGAGTTTCTCCTCACCTTCATCAATCCTGAGTAAACATTTGCTCTTTGCTCCATATCAAATAGTGTTTGGTCCTTAAAAAGACATTGATGAGACATAATTGCTCTTTTTCTTTTCATAAACCACGAAGCCTGCTGTGATCACAGCCCATTAATAAACTGAAGAACAGTTGACAAAGGCTTAAATGCTGCATTCACAGAGCTTCTGCAGCACATACGCTCCAGCATATGGCTTTTCAAACCCCCTTTGCAACAGAGAATATGCACTTTGCTGTGCATTCACAGGCCTGCTTGGTGCTAGAGCAAAGCATGACTGAATTTTGTCTACCACTTGCAAGGAAGGGCACTTGAGGGAAGACATGAAAATGTAAGCTTAGTGTTTTATGTCCACTTACTCACTTCAAAGAGTCCATTATGTAGCTGCAGTATTGATTGGTAGTTGATGTCTGTTGGTTTTGACGTGAATTTTTTTTTATTATTTTTAAGAAAAATAATATTTTGAAATATTTTTCCCATTGGAGTGATGAATTTTATCACTTTTAGACCCTCTCTCACCTAAGGAGGGAAAGGGTGGCTAGTTTACTTGTTCAGGCTCTGCTGAGTTATCTGTCCTTTCAAATACTTCAGGCAAGAAAGAGGCTGTTTTATGATGTGACAGGTGGTGGCTTTCATCTTTCACATTCCCTATACTGATAACCAAGCAAGGCAAAGTGTTTAGAGACAAAAAAAAAATATAAAAAAAATTCTGGGTTAAAAAGTCACTTTTTTGGGAAGGAAATACAGAAACTGATCTTTTCACCCCAATACTACACTGTTTTCAGTATCTTGCCTGAATATCCCATTAAATGTATTAGGGAAAAAAAAGAAGAAGTCATCAGCACTGAAATGCTGACACTGTGGGCTTTCTTCAGGCACCTTTATTGGCACATAGAACATATTGTAGTTATTTGTCAAGAGAATTGAACTTTGAAAATATTTCTTCCCTTGAGTGATACTTGACTGTTCTTTTTACAATTTCATTGTAGCACTGCCCTGTAGTCCACACTGACAGAAAAAAAAAAAAAAGGCAAGGAGAATTAAGACATACCAGAAGGAATTGATGGGTGAGCCAGGAACAGCATCTTACAGTTTTCACTTGCCATCAATTTCCATGGCAGTCCACAGTGGAGATACAGGTGCTGTTCCACCTCCAATCTCCTGATTCCATCACTTTCCACAGTTCCACAAATATTTTTCTGCCAAGAAATTTTTCCTTATGCTCTGCCAGATGTGCTGTCCACTTCCGCATGCACTTCTTGGTGCTCGGATTTCATTCTTATTACAATTTTTGACTCAGTTTAGTGCTCCTCAAGGATTACACAAATGTGCCCATGTTCCACATGCAAGTAAAGCTGTGTCATAGGAAGTGCTAGTGTGTGAGAAACAGCAACAACACAACATCCTCAGGAGGTAAGTATTAAAAAGGAGATATTCAAAAACTAAGTGCTCACATCTGAAGACTTCTCCAGGTTAAAATCCACCATTTCCCCAACAATTCTGTTCTCAAAAACCAATTTTTTCCTCACAAGAAACAGTTACACAAAAACATTTAACATTTTCCTAACAAAAAAATCCTCAGATTCCCAGCCACGCTATTTCTTTCTGCTTGTTTTTACCCCCACTAAAGACTAGATGGAGAGAACTGGCATTGAAAAAGATTAAACAGATGTAAAACCAAAGCAGTCTGCTTGTGCAATGGACTGTGAGGAAAGTTGGTGATGCATGTTAAATGGTAAATAATAAAATCTAATTGCCATATAAATGTGCGTGGCAATCCATCTCCCACATAATCAATGCTAGGCCAATTACTCTGTGTGAGGGGGATGGCTGTGGTGAAGAGTTGAGGCATTCAAGCACATCAAATGTCCTTCATTTCTTTCCTGTTCTGACCACTTCTGGAGATTGTATACACCTCAAAAATAGACAAAATCTAATGAAGTTGGCATTTGCACAGTGTAGTATATTCAGATCTCCCTTCCTCCTATTATAATTTTTCCACTCTCTGCTTTATCAGCCAACACATGCTCTTAGCAGAGCTTGCTTTCAAAACAGTGAGGAATTCCTCTTTCCAACCTACTAGACCTCAGAGATCATCTGCAAAACTTCTTTTGGCTAGTGCTCCACATAAAGCTACTAAACAGCTGAGATGCTAAATGTTCTCATTTTGAATGCAGTCTTGCAGAGACTAATTTTTATATTATATTATTTTTGATCAAGACAATCACGTTCAGACTCTGAGGATATTCCACGAAGCTGCCCTTTTGCAAAAAAGACCTCTCAGTTAAAATACCAAGGTTAATGAGGGTTCACAGCAGCACATTTTAAAGCAAATTTAGGACGTGCTTTTTCACTCTGTGTATCTGTGGGGGGGCTAGCATGCAGTGGATGCATATTTATACTAAATATACAGAGGTTTTGATAAGTTTTAGGAGCACCTATGTTTCCTGTATTATTCTTAACATAAATTTTACTTGGTGTTCCAGAAAGGCTTGAATGATTTTCCACAATTACCAGCAGTAATAACCTGCATGTCAAACAGCTGTAAGAATGAAGGCAAATCTATTCAGCCATATATGTATGAAAGACTGAGAAGAACAGGGGAGAAGAGTCAGAAAACAAAAACCCTTCTCATCATCTACTGATTTGACAGACTATTGCATTTTTGTTGCCTTCACAGTGCAAGCTCTAGAATATCTTTATTTAATCTAGAACTACTGGAATAGATTTTCAATTTTTATCTTGTCTTATAATTTTGGCAATTTGGATACAATTTCTGAAGGCTTAGCTCTATCAAAATTATTTTCACAGACTGGTAGACATCACTGCTGTTTAGAAGCAGCATGTGAAAAGTGGTAAAAAAAGGAGGATAAAGGAATTCCTATTAGACCAGGTTGTCCAATGACCTATCGTTATCTACTCCTAGAACTTTGCTACACAGGAAGTTCCAAATAAGAGTTCTCAGTTTTAAGTCCCTTGTTTTTCCTCTGCTTTCCTACACTATTAGGAAGACAACAGCTGCATTTGCCTTTGTCTGATCCAATAGGTCACACTGGGAAGATCTATTTGCTGTTGACAGTATTTGGAACTCTGTATTTGGAACAGAACATTCTTTCTGCATGAAGAATTCACAGCCCACTGGCAAGGTCACTACATTTAGCTCATGCATGATTATTTGAGAAATTTAAACATTAATACTTGCTCATTTGTACAATGTTTCTGTGCTTTTTAAAGCTTAGTTTCTCTAGTAACAAAAGTATAAAGCATCATTGCTGTTGATGGAGACCTTGCAATGTAGACGAAAAATAATTTAATGAGGCAACAATAATAACTGCCTCCATATAAAAAAACAGAGAGAAATATTACATGAAATTGAAACAATTTCGATTTCCACTGCAGAAACAGGAATTCCTCCTTATGATCAAGACTAATTTAGCTCAGCATGAATAACCTACTTTGACAGGCAAATGAAATACCAATAGATTAAGGGACTATTACAAATCATCAATGAATATGCCAGGCTAGTAAATCTACTGATAATTTAGTTAATTGCATTCAAAGTTTACAAGGATGAATTAATTGCTAAGCAAATCTTTATGCATGTTATTTGGCGCATTTGTAAAACCGCTGAGGTGATACCAAAAATTAATATAATTATTTTTTTTTCAGGTACTTCCGTTTTCACAGTATTGGACAAAACAGCAATTGAAAAAGCAAACCCAGATAGAAATAGCAGCCCTATCTCAAAAGAATAAAGGAAGCCGGGGGCCAGTGAAGAGGTACAGAAATAAAAGTAAAACAGACAAGAAGAGATCTAGACAGGTTATTTTAATCCAAGTAGGCTGATTCTGATGTGTGCTCTAATATGAATAGCATTTTTTGAGGATGCAGTGACATAACAGCACGGGAATAACATATGACTTACACTGGGCTCTAAAACTGACATTTGGGAAGGCCACATGAAAGATGATGAAAGTAAGACAAGCTGAAATTATGAATGTCAGTTCAAAAAAGCAGGTCTTGACATATGAAATGATGCACAGGCAGCAAAAGTTAACCCATAAATGTTGAGTTGTGTAGGATGTTTTTTTCCAGAATTGTGACTTCTTTCTAAAAAATATATGGTTAGGCCAATATCAAGATTAGGATGACTGCAGATCATCTAAGAGGATGCAGCATATCTGTACATATATTCTGTGATCTGGAAATTTTAAAATTGGATTGGATACTGAAGTACTGAAACTACTAACTCATATAAAAGTTTTTCACTACTTATTATTCAGTCTCAAGTAACTGCAGCAGTCTTTACCTTCTCATTTGGTAAGAGTACAATATTTCAGCTTCTCATTTCCATTTATAAACAATTAAAATGCTAAAATATTTTAATTTTCTGATGGGTTTTCCAAGAGAATTCTGATTGGATTTTTGCAGGGCTTTTTATACCTGCTGTTTGAAAAAGCATGTGAAAGCTTTGGGGATTAAAATACTGCCTTATATGTGTAGGAGAGAAGCAAGAGGAAGATTAAACTCTAGTAGGTAAGTGGATATAAAGTGTGCTTGAGGATGTCCTCCTCCTCGGAAGCAGATCATGCATCTTCAAGTACTTATAAAATAAAATAATTTCTGACAGAACTACAGTTTCCCATACCATTTTTTCCAGAAAAAAAATGTGGAGAGGGAAGAGACATTATAAACATTGTAAAACTCACAGTCTGAGAAAGGGATGCAACATTTCTTCGGCCACAGAGAGGAACAAGGATCACGAAATGGTTTGTGTTGGAAGGGACCTTAAAGATCATTCAGTTCCAACCCCTTTGCCATGGGCAGGGAAACCTTTCACCAGATGAGGCTGCTCACAGCTCCCTCCAACGTGGCCTTAAACATTTCTGGAGATGGACCATCCACAACTGCTCTGGGCACCCTGTGACAGTGTCTCAATACCCTCACAGTGAAGAATTTCTTCCTAATATCTAACCTAAATCTACACTTTCAGTTTGAAGCCATTCCCCTTTATCCTGTCACTACAGGCCTTTGTAAAAAGTCCCTCTCCAGCTTTCTTCCAGGCTTCCTTCAGGAACTGGAAGCCAAAGTTAGGTCAGCCCAAAGCCTTCTCCTTTCCAGACTGAACAATCCAACCCTCTCAGCCTTTCCTCATAGCAGAGGTGTTCCATCCCTTGGATTATCTTGGTGACCTCCTCTGGGCTGGCTCCAACAGGTTCTTGTCCCCCACGTTCTGGGAGCCCAGAGCTGGATGTAATATTCCAGGTGGGGTCTCAGCAGAGCAGGGCAGAGGCAGAATCCCCTCTCTCCCCTGCTGCCCACAGTGATCCTGATGCAGCCCAGGACACAGTCTGGCTCTGGGTGCCAGCACACATGGCCAGGTCGTGCCCAGCCTCTCACCCACCAGCACCCCCAAATCCTTCTGGGCAGGGCTGCTCCCAATCTGTTCATCCCCAGCCTGTGTTGGCACAGGGGCTTGCCCCATCTCAGGTGCAGCACCTGCCCTTGGTCTTATTAAAGCTCATGAGAGCACAGTGAACCCCCTTCTCTGTCTGGTCCAGGTCCCTCTGGATACCATCCTGTTCTGAGGTGTGTCAACCACACCACTCAGCTCGGTGTCATCAGCAAACATGCTGAGGGTGCACTCAGTCCCTCTGTCTATGTCATTAACAGAGGCATTTAATAACACTGGTGCCAACAAGGACCCCTGAGAGACACCACTTGTCAGTGATGTCCATCAAGACTTTGAGTTGTTGATCACTGATGGATGCAACTGTCCAAACACTTTCTTATCCATCTAAAAATCCACTCACTAAATCCACCTCTCTCCAGTTTGGGGAAAAGGATGTTATGGGTGACCACGTCAAAGGCTTGACAGAAGTACAGATAAATTAGATCTGTAATCTTTCCCTTCTCCACCAATATAATCACTCCATCAGGGAAGTCAAATTCCATTCTCTCTTGTTTTTCTGTGCCCTTCGAGGCTACTCAGACCCCTCAGAACATCAGAGTACAGCATCAAGTACAACAAGCAAGAATTCCCCTCAACCCAATTCTTTCAGGCCTTGGATTACAGCTATGCCAACCATCTGAGCTATCCTGAGAGCAGGACAGGGAATCTGCTCATGAAATATATGAAAGGAAATTTGCTGTGTAACTGTTGGCAGGCTTGAGCTGCAGTGCTTTTGCTGTTCAGACTCATTTATCTTTACAGGTTATCTGCTAGAACTACACCTCAGCACACTCTGCTAATTTTCCCTGTGAGGAAAAATAACAATAATAAATTCTTGGAATCCAAACACAGAATTATTTTCACTCATTTATTTGTCTCCAATTTATAATTTACCCATCTAATTACAGCAATAATTAGGCTGCAGGATGTAATATAGGTATTTCCACAGGTAGCTGCTGAAATTGTACCAGAGGTTATGCAGGGAATTGATGTGTGTGATAATGAACTTTCTGTTTTATATAGCCAAATCCTACACCCAAAAGGAAACATATACTGGAAATTCTCTCCCATACTTTTATGGCAGCTGTCTGCTCTCCCAGACAACTTCCATACTGTGCAGGCTCAACAACACAATCTGTGTCTTATCTCACTGCATTCACTGTGTATTTGCAAAAAACAACATATAGTGGATTTTTTTTTTTTCCTAAGATCAGCTTGGATTTCAAAGTCAGAAATTTGGTAATTCTCCAATTACTCAGAATGGCTGCAGGTTTCATACTATCTGCACACATTTCTATTTTGCCTAATAGACTCTGATGACTCTGGTTAAGCAGAACTATTGATACCAGTAGCAGGAAGTGTGATTTTGCATTTGCTTTGTTGCTAAGGCTAAGATAGTATGGGACAATGAATTAACTGTAACTATATCAGGAAAGTATATGAAGTGTTTATGAACAGAAACAGAAACATGACAGAAACATGTCATTGTAAGAAACACAGATGCAAAACAGAAAAGAAGCAGTAGATAATTTCTACTAAATACTAAGGAAGGAAAAACAGTAATGAAAGGCAATTTTTTCTCCCTTTTAGCCTGCTGGCTAAAAAGTATCAGCTTGAATCCCTCTAGAATCCAACCAAAATTATCATGATATACACTGTGCCATATTTAAGGGAAGCTGAGAAAAATGTAATATAATATTCAAAACAATAAAATAAAATGAGCCAAACTATTATGAGAAGACAGAGGTTGAGGACCTATGTATGCTAGACCATTTTTAGAGAGATGCTTGGTGTGTATTCCTGCACTGAACATTTCAGGCTTCTTATTCTTTCACTATCCACATTACCTGGTGAATTACAGAAAATCATCTAACACAATTCACCTTACTCACTTCAAATCTCAATATGTTTATTNTACAGTTTTACTTCAAAAGCGTAGGGCGAAAGTGGGATTTTCAAAGCGCGGCACACAAAGGGATGCTGGATTTTGCAGGTTGTCCTCCCGAGGAGCCTTCCCTTCCCCGGCTGTTCGGTGGGATCACAGCGCTCTCTAGTGCCTTCAGCCAGCACAGGGAGAGAACTTGAGCCCCTGCCCTTAAATAAGGCGACACAACAAAGACCCACCACAGTCGGATTGAAAAACATGTCCAATAAAATGGCTGTGTTAATTATCAGCTCGCAACAGGATTGTTTTTCCCCCCCTACCCATGCCTGATTTAACTACTAGGAAAAGAGCCACACATATTAAAGACATACACATATGTGTAAGTAGCACTTGCCATCTTAAAAATGTCAAGGAACAAGCTGTATGCTTTTTCTACAGCATCAAAAACAATGTTGAAATATTACACCGTTTCAACAAAAAAACAGATAATGTTTAAAAGAATGCCAAACCGAGAAATAACAGGGCACAAATTTTAAATGCTACTTTAGGAATAGCGTGTGAGCTATCCACAAAGCTTTATCAGAAATGCTAGGTTTTTAAGTAAAAGAATCTCTTATTGAAGATTATGACATATCAGGATACTGTTTTCACAGTCTTTCTTACAATCTTAATAGCACTTTCAAGTGAGGAAAACATGTAAAATATCACAAAATCCAGCATAATTACCAAGGTCAGCTCATTATCTGTGACTCGGAGGCAGTTAAAAGAAAATCCGGCAAGGAATAAGCTCTTGATGGAATATTAATATCTACTTTGAACATCCTGGCTTTTGAAATATCATATTTCTTTGACTGTTATGAAATTTCAGTCTTCCTGCTAAGAGCCTTTTTAAAAAATGGTAAAATACACACTATTTTTCCACATGACCAGAACATACATTCATTTGTGTGATTAGGTAGTCATTATTTTAAAAGTATACCTATACATCCTTTCAAAAAGATATTTTCTTCAGATGCAAATTAGTTTTTCAGAAACCCATCCATAAAACTCATTACTACCACTTATTTTAAAATATACATATATTTATAAAGAATGGAATTTAGCTGGATTTGTAACACGAAGGTTTAGTGCTGTAAAACAAAGTTTACCCCACCTGCAATTGAAATTATGATACATTACATATTTAGATGAGTATTTTATGCTACTTATATAACCTATGTTCATGTAAAAGTCAAGCTTTTTACAAAGGCATTGTAGGCCTGCTTTAGTCTCTCAACTATATTTTGGTTTATATGGGCCACTTTGTGTTATTATAATTTCCTACTCTTTTTTTTTTTCTTTTCTTATTTTAATTCCCATGGGATCTTCACATGTTTAAGGTTGTATCTATCTGTGCAAAAGTACTGCTAAACTGGGATTGTCCTGTTAAGGTGATGTAATCTCTTGTGATCATTTTGATTATTACAAAATAAAAGGTTTCATACAATATTACAAAATTATATCGTACTTTACATCCATGATTTATTCTGTTTATTATTCTGTAATGCTTCTCACTGTAGATAATATAACAATAACTGTACTTACTTTTGAGATCCAAATTTCTGGCTCCTGCTGTGCTCTGTGTTGTGATTTTAGTGTCAATCTTTACAGTGTGTAAGTTGTTGGTATCCCTTGATATCATGACATTATGCCATTGGTTGTCATTCAGAGGTTTATTGGAACTTCCCTTGATGAGGTTGGCACCGTTTCCCAAGTCAAACACATAGTGTAAATACCTGGGAAAAGAGAAAAAATTGGAAAAGTTTCCTTTTTCTTTACATAGCAAAGGGGCAATAATTAATATGTCTAATATTTTCTATTTGCTTGTAGTCCTCAGCAGAGCTGGCAAAACCAGAAGACAACAATGAATGCCAGATGGGGAAGCAACTGCCATTCCAAGAAATTGTTTGGATGAGTTGAGGTGCAGTCCCAAGTTTCTGGAAGGCAACGAGCACTCCATGTCCCAAGACATGCATACATACGTAGAGAGAGAGAGAACAAGAGGGAGGCTATACACTAGCACTTCTTTGTGGTAAACACGAGAGAAGTTATACCTATTATTTACTTTCATACATTTCAGGCATCTAGCTTCATCTGAAAGAAAGAGTCACAATAAAGCACATAAGTTCAAAGTGAAGAAACATTTATCGATCACATCTATCCAGTCAAGAAAGAGATCTGCATCCTAAACTTTTCCGTATATTCCTCCTGCACACACATTTCGAATGGACTGGTTTTGTTTTTATGCTAATCCATACATACCCTTTTACTAATTCAACCACAATGAAATCATTTCCATCGCCACTGTTAAAAAGTATCAATCCATCCAGGGAGGTGGTTTTGAACTGGAAAAAAAGGTGCATAGATGTGTACGCCTGTAGCGTGGCCAGTGCAACATAACTTGCTTTTGTTTTAAAGGTTACAGGGTCTGCTATGATGTTCCTGAACCCAAATCTTGCATTTAGCTCACAATAATCGATGTCTCCATTTTTACATAAGTCAATGTATGCCATGCCATTAAATGTGAGACTCTGTAGATGCCCAATAAAATTAGAAGGCACAGAAGACAGGTAGCGCCGTTCTGTTATTATTCCTGTTTCTATGTTGTGGAATTCCAGTCGTGTGTGATCGCCAGCCATTTGACCTTTAAACAGCAACAAGAAAACATGTGTTAGTGTCTGAAATGGGAGGTCAAAGAGTACATCATGTGATTAAGTATCTGCATCATTTTCACACTTTTCAGAATGTGCAAGGCCAATTATTGGCTCCAAAGGGAATTCTTCCAAATTCATCCTAACTACTGGTAAATCCAGGAGCCTTTCCAAAGCATTCAGTACATTTGGATGAGGCCAACAGCAAGATTTCTAAACTGAAACAGTTTACCAGAGTACATTAAACTGTCAACAAAATCCCTCACTTTAGTTACACTTGACCAGATGTGGGGTTTTACTATAAGCAAGTGCAATTACCTAACATGAGGATCACGAAGGCCAATGTCAGAGCTAAACCAACAATATCATGAAAGAGAAACAGAACAGCTTGAGGGATTTTATTCCATGTGCTTTGCTTCAATGTGCATAATTTGACTAGTGGTAAGAAGGATTCTTGTTTCAGCTGTCTTAGGTATATTAATGCCAGCCCTGCTGCAAAGCCCTGTGTGACAAGGGTGGAATGCTGCTTGAAAGCAACTGGCTTTGTACCATGGAGATAAACCATGGGAGAAGGGGCAGAGCCCAAGAGATGGGCTGGGCAGAAAGCCCTCAGGAAGGGTGCATGGCAGTGTTTTGTAATCTTGGAAACAAGAAGGGACTTGCTTATGTCAGAAAGGTGGCCAAAAGCAAGACCCACAGCTGCCTTTGAGTTCTCTCTGTCATGCAAGGACCATTGCAGAGCAAGAAGTCTGAAATCTGCTGTTGTAAAGCTAATCTGAGGGAAAGGATCAGCACTCCCAGACTACATTGCATACAGGTCAGGTAAGTTTCTAAGCTAGTTATTAAATACCTTACCATCAAAATTATTTCAGTGAAGAGTTCCTCTTTCAGACAGAATGTCCAATTTTTTCCATGCTTATTTTAAAGAAGTAGGGCAGTATTTTCACAGGGCTGATTCATGGTCACATTGTGTGGAAAAACAGCTTCTTATTACTAATGAATTTCACCACTAAATATACCTTTTGCAAACCATGGCCTTGATTCCCCAATTCCTTAGCTGTTTCATGTCTCTCATGGAGTACAGAGAAGGTAAAGAGCAGATCTAGCCAGGCTGGACTAAATACTGGCATAAAACTGCCCTAATACAGGTTCACATAGTGGCTAAGCTGTTGACAAGCCAAGTTCCCTCTGTCCATCCCCAGACATACAATTCCAAGAGAGAGTGTGAGCACTGCCCCAGGCTGGACTTGTCAGAAGTGGTGCACAGATCCTGGGGGAGGCTGACACAGCTGTACTTTTGTAGGTGTCGTAAGCAAGTGTCTGTGGACATGTGTGTGACAGCAAAAAGATAAGGAAAAGAGAAATGTCCATATCTGGGATTTGCCCAGGGTGATGAATTCACAAGAAGGTTAAGTCACAGTGCTGAGAAACAAGTAAAGACATCAGTGAAGGTACAGGGAAAATAGCTCTGTAAGTTTTAATACCATTCAGGCACAAAAATTGCTCTAATAATTTATGAAAAATATTTACAAGTATCTTACTTAGCTCTGGGATTAGTTCTGTAGGAGAACTTGCCATTGAACATCACCACCACCTGTGATCTGCACTCATGGGGCTGAGCACTGCAAGAGGTACCTTAAACCTCAGGGACAGTCCTCTTGATGTTCTTGTTTCTAAACATCAGTTCTGAAGGTACCACTTTCCCTGAATGTATTAAGCAAAAGTGGGTTCTTCCATGCAGTAATGAGTCAGAGAGCTGTCTTGAAAAATGCCAGATGTGTAATTTTTGCTGGGACAAGAGCTGTATATTAGATCACAGCCAAAGGGATCAGTTTTCAGAGAGCAACATTATATATTCCAGTCTTGTATCTCTTCAGATGGCATTTCAATAATGTCATGGCAAAAAATCCACCAAACTTTGGCCTGTAGCACAATATCCCCACTACATTAAATGTATTTCTTTTTTGAGCATAGTAATAACAATGTTCCAGAATCTGGGCTCACATCTCAAATATCCCTCCAACACTTCAGTTCTACAAATACACAAACAGGACTTGAGGTTTCACATAATGCTCCACAGGATTTGTAAATGCAGCAATGAAGTAAAAGAAAATGTAGTTTGGGCTTACAAAGTTGGGGATTTGGTGATTTTTTTTTTTTTTGGTCTGGTTTTGGTTGGTTACTGTTTTTATTTCTTTCTTTTTTTTTAAGTTTGTCAGATTTATGGAAAAACATACAAAAGGGAAATTGAAATTCTGTTCATAAGCATAAGCTATTATGTCATCCAGATTTAGTGACCTTCCAACCACTTTTATTTTCTATACAGTCTTAGAAAATAAGACTCATCAGGGCTGGGAGTATTGAAACTTCTATGATGAGTAACTTCTTCAAAATCACCTGCATGGCTTCCAATGCAAGCTGATTATGACTCTGAATTATATTATGTATCTATGCCCACATTATGTATTTGTCAAAGAGAACCAAGCACAACTCATGAATGAACAAGTGGCATTTCTCTAATCAGTAAAAATTGAAAAGTCAGGCTGAATTATGTAATGGATTTTCCTCCAGTTTAAGCTTTCTGGATCCGATGTGGTTTCTTTCATATATGGCATAGGAAATGGAATCAAAAAAGGAAAACAATGTGCAGCAGGAGAAAGCTGGAATTTTTAGTAGGAAGTCAGTTTACTTCCTTATTTACCTCAAAAAACTATAATAACCTTTCACATGAAAAATAAAGGGATTGTATTTTAACTAAATTTCTAATTGTTGGGACATCTGAAGAAAAGTTCTAAGCAGTTTGGAACAAGCACACTTTAATCTCATATGGCAACCCTTTCCATATCCTTCAGGAAATTCAAAGCTACAATACATTAAATTATATTACACACACTTGAAATTTAAAATTGTAAAGGCTTTTAAAACACTCAGTGTTGAAAAAACCCCAAAACAAGCACAAAAACCTCCACCCCAACCCCCCCAAAAAAAAACAAAAGAAAAAATCTCACCACTTACTCAACAATAAAGATTTTCTTTGTAGGAAATGTGACATTCATGGAGCTAAGAGCAGATTACCCATATTTAAAGTTCCCTCTGTTTCTTCTCATAAGGCAGTTTCCTCCTCATTGGTGGAGGAGACCACATATTGGCCACGAAGATTCCTACAGGGAGTTTAGGAAACTTAGGATGCCTTTTTCCCTCCAAAATAATGGGATGAGTTTCTCCTTTTGGATTAATAACATTAAACATCTGTGGATTATGTAAATACAAACTTCCAGTTTGAAGAACTGAAAGGGAATTCAAGTCAGCTGGCCATTTTTGGATGTAGATACTGGGTTGAGGAAAGAATACAAATGTTGCAGTAGAAAGATGGACCCAGCTTATGTAACCTGCAGTATCTGTAAATTAGAACTCTGGCATGAGGAGCCAGTAATTGTGCATTTGGATTTTGCACTGGATTTTGATCTAAACAACTTTCTCTATATTAGAATCTGTTTCAAGTGGCAGCTGAAGCAGCAAGATTATAATATTTTGTAGTATACTTCCTCCCATACTATAAATCTATTATCAAAAAGAAAATAAATTATTTAGGCCATCTACATTCTTGGGAAAATTACCCTAGGCATCATGACATAAACAGACTTCAGCTCTAGAAAATATATTGGTAATTTCTGATCCTAGAAAATGTATTCTTCCAACTATATGAATTATTTTTCTACCAGTGATATGACCTTCAGTGTTCTGCTGTGGTGAAAAGGGACTGTTAAAGAAGTTACACTGCTCTTTAAAAAAAAAACCAAAAAATCCAAAAAAACCCAAAACATTTAACTTGTTACCATTCAAACAAAACTTAGAACCAATGATAAAAATTGTTTAATGCCACACAAAATCAAAGGATAATTCTAAATAGCTAACAAAAACTTTAGGCACATTCTGCTGTGCAAGAAAACAGGGCCAAAAGCAGATCAGTTGCTATTTACAACATGCATGTAAGCACTGTCTTGTACAGGATAAAATCAATGTGTTCTCTATTAACATTTCTGATAATATAAAGATAGAAATAAATTTCTATTATCTGCTAGTATCGAAAGTCGTTTTTGGTGTTTTCCCCGAGATGTGTAAAAGTTCTAGTCTGGCAGTTCGTGTGCCCGAGGTGGAACAAATCAGAGCTCTTTAGTTTTCTTGGTCTCAAGGTTGTTTATTATTTTCTTATCTGTAATATTTTCTCTCAGCCCAGCAAGGTCTGTCTTGCAGGACAGCCATGGCACACTCTCTCTGCCCCTCAGGGCGGTGTTATCTTTTTATACTAAAAACTACGTACATGATGTTTACAATTATTTCCCAATTACTATCATCTATGTTAGACAGTGAACTTCTACTCTAAACCAATCCAAAAGTGCCAACTCCACAATAGAAAATGGAGATGAAGAAGAAGAACAAAGAAAGACCAAACACGTGCTTTTTCCTCCATCTTGTGTTCTAAAATTTCCATTCCCAAAAATCCTAGAACCTATATTTTCACTTTATGATAACACTACTTAAACTACTGTGACTTTTAGGTTCTCATATAAATCTGCTAATTTGTTTCAAGGGCTATAATCAAACCCACAGATGTTTTGGGCATCATTCCAGGGTCTCAGAGCCCCCTGACAGGGTCTCAGCAACTCTGGATCCCAAAGGGATGTCTTAGACTCCGACATGCTAGCATGCATGTCATGCTATTTTAGTATTTGAGAAAAACATGCTGCCTAATATATAATTATTGAGGACAGTTGATGCAAGATCCAAACCACAGTAAAATATTCTTCAAATGTTTATTAAATTCTTTCTTCCAGCAGTGGCATAGAGTTTAGCCCTAACAATGTGTTGCCAAAAGCATCTTGCTTGTCTTCTCATTAGTGATGTATCAAATCACTTCTCTCCAATTATTGTAGAAAAGCATTCATTTAAGTCAGCATGATGGTTTTCATTAATTGCAATAGCAATCTTAGAGCAACATTAATATCAAGAGTAAAAACACATTTCTTGTACCAGCATTCCAATATGCATAACGTGAATTTTGAATCTTACCCAAGAAAAGGGGAAAAAAACATCTGTTTCTCTCAGATAAAGTAATTTTACTTCTGGGTGGTTTTTTATTTTTTTCCTTTTTTCTTTTTGTTGTTTTTGGGGGGTTGTTTTGTTTTTTTGTTAGTTTATTTTTTGGGTCTTGTTTTATTTGTTTGTTTGTTTGTTTTGGGGTTTTTTGTGGTTTTGGTGGGGTTTTTTTTTTTGTTTGTTTGTTTTTGTGTGTTTTTTTTTTTGTTTGTTTGGTTGGTTGGTTTGGTGTTTCCCCCCAACAACGTGGAATCATGGAACCACAATGCCACAGTACCTGTCACAGCCTGCTGGTCATCCACCATTAACTTTAAACCTTTTCCTCGCCGCACCACACGAACTGTGTGCCACTCATTATCATTGAGGTTATAGCCAGCAAAAAGGGTTTCTGGGCCTTTGCCTGTAGGACATGCCAAACAGTCATTATGCAATCTTTAAAGCAGTTTACATGTGAACCTCACAGAGAAAGAGAGAAACAGAGAGACTGGCTGGGCAAATGTTAAAACTCACCAAAAGTCACATCAAGCAAGAAAATTACCAAGTATAAGCAAAATATAGAGCTACTATATACTGCATACTATAGAACTACTACATTAAAACACTTCTAATGTCTATTTAACTATGTAAACACATTGTATATGCACCAGGTTTTCATAAATAGGCACAGTCAACATGGATTTAATTATTCACTTTTCAATATCATACAGTTCTTTAAGAAAAGGGATTACTGAGCCAAAAGAATTTCAAGTATGGATTTACAAGTCTGGATTTTTTCTCCTTTATTAAAAAAAATTAGGTGGAAAATAAAAAGTGGTAAATGTGTATACATGTGTGTTATATTTTTCTTAATCTATATCCACTTCTCTGTTTGTTTAGCTTCTGTTTATTAGGATTTCTCAGAATATCATCTATTACCTGATTGATGACTTGCTAATATTCAGATTAATGCCTAGGAAAAGATTTCTCATAAGCAAAGGATTATGGAAATTGTCCCTTGTACTGTTGACCAAGAAGTGAAAGAGAGAAAGAAAAACCCTGACTTTGTACTGCCATTGATACGAATAGATGATAGACCAAGTGCTGAACCAATCGATCAAAACTCATGTGGTGACTGTCCAAAAGGCAAAGCTAATCTGCAATATACAAATTACATTCTTGTAGAACAGAGACCTCCCTGGCCTGTTTTTAGTTCCTGTGGCAGAATAAAAGCTACTGATAACTAAAAGTTGTCAATTAAATTCTGGACTTCTCTGCGCTAGAGAAACACAGAGCTCCTGGAGCTAGTCCAGAGGAGGGCTACAGAGCTGATCAAGGGACAGGAGCACCTCTCTGATGATGAAAGGATGAAGGACTGGGCCTGTTCATCCTGGACAAGAGACACTGAGAGGGAACCTCATCAATGTCTGTCACTGTCTGCAGTGAGGAGTCAGAGCATGGACCAGGCTCTGCTCGGCAGTGCTGGGCAATGGCACAAGAGGGCAGGAACTGAGGCTCAGGAAGTTCCACCTGAACATGAGGACGAGATTCCTTACTGTACAGGTGGCAGAGCACTGGAGTAGGTTACCCAGATAGCTGTGGATATCCCCCCTCCCTGGGGTTATTCAAGAACCATCTGAAGACACTCCTGTGCCATGTGCTCCAGGATGAAACTGCTTGAGCAGGAATGTTAGAGGAGGTTGAGCAGATGCCTCACTGTGGTTCTTTCCAACCTGACCCATGCTGTGATTCTGTAAAAGAGACACATTATAAAATAACTTTTGACATGGAAACATTAGGGTTACCCTGAGTCAGACCATTATCTGCACTGTGCCCTTCCAAGTGACTCTATCCCATGTGTCAGTCTTGCTCTGAAAGGGACATGCAACTAGCTCTGAAACTCTTCCACTTTTCTCTTGGGATTCTTTTCCATCCAGCACAGGCTAACTGTGATGAGTGAGATCTGTTAATAAAATCAAAGCCTAAAATCAAAGCCTCTCTGACTTCAGAAATGCACAGAGGGAAAAGGACACTAAGAGTTTGATGTAGCTGTTCAGCATATTGGGCAGTTTTCATCTCAGATGTTTTCCATCTTCTGTCAGCATTTTTTAAAGTGCTGCTGGTTTATTGCCCTGCTTTTACATGCAACCTTTGCTATTTTGGGCATGCCAAGGGATCTCCAGGAACAAAAATGCAAAGCAAAGGCAGTGAGAGTCTCACAACACTGTTTCTCTGTGTCTCTGTACTGACACCAAGCTAGGAAAGATGTTCAAACCCAGCAGAAGCAGATGACTGGGGTCAACTACCTGCATCATTCTGTTCCCTAAATGTTTTCTTTCTTTGACAAGAGAAAGACCAGTTTTGCATAAAGCTTAAGTGAATAATACTCTCTTTGAACATTCTGGTACAGATGCAGTGACTCAAACTTTAAGCTATTTCTTTTAGGCACTTCAATGGAAGCAACTTCTACCTAGACTTGGAGACAACAGATAGATTTATAAAAATGCTGAAATAACATGAGCAAAATCTTAGTGAGAGTCAATAGGACTGCCTAGGCATACAGCATTCAATATTATTGTAAACATATTCATATTCATACTTATTTGTTAGTCCAACCTCCTTTTTTTTTAATTTTTAAAGTAGTTGAAACACTTAGTCTCCATTATCTCTCTTCACATCTCTAAAAGACCTAAAAGCATATGCAATTTTAATTTACTCTCACATTAACAACCCTCTGTAGTGTCCCTTTTGTGTAAATGTGCCTCAGTGTATACTAACATCAAATCCAACTTGGCTGCTCACATTTGCAGGCAAATCTATCTATTCTCTTTTAATGGCTGGGGGACTTGTAAACTCTTCCTGTTGTAAAATTAAATGTGTGTTTTCCTATGCATCAGTCTATTTTCCTTGCAAGAGTACTCCGAGTAAAAAAATCAAGTCAGAACTCCGTGCAAACTGCCTGTTCCCACTGCACATAATCCAAAAGAGTATTAAGGAGACCCCTGGTGAAAGGGCTTCGAAAAGGACAAACCTTGGTATGACACACCATGGGAACAGTGCACTGAAAAGAGTCCTGGCCTTGGAAAAACGATCTACTTGCATGTAAAAGAGACCTTTCTTTCCTGGGGCGGATCTCTAACAGAGAAAAGGGGCTTTTGATTTGTCAGAGAGGGTACAAGAAACTACCAAACAGCAAGGTCCAGTGCCCAGGGTCTGTGTCCCTGTCCCATCATGCTGCATCTCTGCAAAGTAGAATAGTTTTCCATGGCAGCTGAGGAGGGAGATAAGAAAGGATGGATGCTCACCATTCCAGTGCTAATGCAGTGCTTAGGCTGCTTCCTGGCCAAGGGCATGCTTTCACACAGAAAAGCAACAACTATGATTATGAGAGGAGTATTTAGGAGAAAATTGTCTAAATACTTAAACACAAGAACATGTAGGAACCCCTTGATAACACAAGACTACCAGAACTGCAGAAGAAAAGTCTTAACATACCTTGTTAAATGGCACTGGTCAATCTGAAACATAGTTCATATTAGTACTTTCCTCACTGACTTTCAAATATATCGACCTGAAATTAATATAAGCATCATACTGAGATCATAATGATACAGAGTCTTCTTGTGCTCTGGTTATAGTTCTTATGGTGAATCAACTAGAAATTCATATCTACTAAATCATTGGCTCACCAGTCATATTATGACTTAACACTGATTTGGCTCCATTTAAATCAGACCAGCAGAAAGTGCTCTTAAATAAGTGTACTTAAATAAGAATTGGCATACTGCCACTTTTTTTTTGTTTTGTTTTGTTTTCTTTTTTTTGTTTTTTGTCAAGGGGAAAGGGGTTTTCTGGGCCTTAAAAAAATTGTTTGATATCTCTGACAAAAAGAAAAAGAGCCCAAATTAAANCCTCCACTCCCATACTATCCTTCCCCTGGAACTCATCTGTCTGTTTCTAGACAAAGTTATTTTGCCTCACACACCCAGTCAGCACTGGCTTTCTGAGCTACTGATTCTCTCAGATACTAAAGCCTTAATCATAAACCTTTTCTTTCTGAGACAAGATGCAAACTGGAAAAAAAATATCCATTAAGTATCTCCTCTTGCTTAAGTATTAAATTTATTATCAATATCTATGTTCAGCTCTTTTCCTATTTTTAAAGGCTTAAATAACTACCAGATTTTATGCATCCTTAGAGAAAATGGGTAGTACCAAATAAAAGAAGCACTGGCACTTTTATAGCTACCACAGTTTGTTCAGAGTCCATCATGCCAGTAAAATTTCCACATGCATTTAAAAGCAGATAATTGCTAGTACAAACGCCTTTTTACAAAGCAAAATGCAGACTGTGCAGTCAGTCAATACAGGTACAAATCTTGATGGTGAAATTCATTATGAACTAGGATGTATAAAGCCCCAAACATTCCCAGTTATATGTTTATTTTGGCATCCAAAGCTGAGCTTAGTTTGTTGTCAGCATCTCAGGTAGAATTTAACAGCCCTTTCAAAGTAAAAGGAAAAAAGGAAGAACCTCTCAAAGAAAAAAAGAATCACTTTCCAGTGCACTGAATATTCTAAATGTTCTCTGGAGATTCCCATTCTCTTCACTCCCTCATAAAGAGCTTATTCAGCCTAATTCAAGTGGTGAAGATTTGCTGAATTCCAACCAGTCAGTCAATTAACTTTAATACGTGAAATTTTTCCTCTTGTAGATATCTATCCTGTGATACTTTACTTTTAACCAACTACTTGAACAGAACTGATGATTTTGAAAGAAGATACTAGTTCTTGCATTGTAGCAAAACCTGTTCAAAATGAGTTGTCTGAATTTGTTTCTCGCAATGCCATCCACCACTACCACTAAGGCATATACCAAAATGCTCAGAGCATTCAATTCTGTTGCCAAAATAGATATGAAACATGAAATATAGAAAGAGGCACTATAAAAAGAGACTAGGAAGGGAGACTGGGTACTTCAGTGAATGCTATACTAACCAATGGAACCCAAGCCAGATACAGGCAAATCACTACTATTTATTTATTAGTCAGCATATGAAAGATCAGTGGTTTGAGCCTGGTTTGCTAATATAGAAAACTGTGCATACTACAGCCATCAGCTTCAGGTGGCATTTAGACAAAAAGACGTTTGGACAAGAAGATAAAACCTTGAGATCAATTCACTTAATAGATAATGTTACTTTAAGTCAGAGTTGTCAAGATTTTAGCTAAAATAATAAATATTTTATTATTTAGCTTGCTATCTATAGACAGCTGCATGGCTCTGAGAGACACCCAAGAGTGTCATTGCAAATACCTGGTGCAGAACAAGAGGACTCTTTGCCATCTCAGTTATCCTGCTTTCCAGAGTAAATTTGACATGCCTCTAGCTTAGGCTTCTGTTCCAGCACTCAGCCAGACTCACAGTCACTGTGCAAACCTCATGAGGCATCTGCATTACATATCAGGCTGCAGCACAAAAAGTTCAGGAGAGATTCCTCCAGAGCAAGACACAGAAACACAAGACACACAGGGTAAGGCATCTTAACCTTCCCTATCCTTTCTGTGGCCAGCTGCAGAAACATTACTGGTCTTCTGAAACACTCATTAGCACAGCTGATCTTAAAAAGTCAATTAGTATAGAGAATCAACTGTATTTTAAATGGCTGTGCCTGTATCATCCCAAAATTCCTGGCTAAACAGGTTTCTTGCCAGCAGAAAAATTGTATTGCTTTTTAAGTATCAGAAATGTGTATCATGTTATCATTTACAGCTAACTGATAGGATAACTTGAAAAAAAAATTAATTGCAAGCCAAAGAAATTTTGCCCACTGTATTTTCTCCCCAACAGACTCATCTGGAAAATTCCACAAGAATAGCACATTCAGTGAATTGTATCAAGGAAAACATATCAATCTTGCATCACTTGATCCAAATGCTTCAGCCCACAATAGTTTTATTATAGTCAAAATTGCTTTTGGCAATTTGGGTAATGTATTGGCAGTTAAGGGTATTTTTATCCATTTTTTTTTAAACAAAATTTGACATTTCAGAAATTAAAATGAAGGAGACTGGAGCTGCTAATATAATTTGTCAGCCTTCATTCCAGCTGTAAGAATGGATTTACTCAGATTCTTTAGACTAACAGGAATATAATATTAAATATTTCCATCGAGGCATATCTATATTTCCCATACAGAAATGCAGAAAGCTAAACAAGATACTTTTGAAAATTCTACTGGCTTCCCTACATGACCAAACTACAAACAGACTGCATTTAATATTGATCTAGTTCACTAGCAAGGAGAAAGAGCATGCACAGTGAATTCACTGGGGAAGAAAAATCCATGCAAGGATATAAAAACAACCAATCCAGAAATCAAGCACCATATCCAGCTCTGAGGGCACAGAGTTTTCATTTGCTTGGTTCTTTTCTCTCATTTTTTCCAAAATTGATTCCCTGACGATAGTCTGAGTTGCTGTGCATTTTCCCCCTCACAGCTCTGTCTTTTTTTTGGAAACTGTTTAATTTGGGGTGCAATATCACACATACTCATCCATTTATTTCTTTTAAGCTGTGAGATATTCACTGTGACACAGTTGATGCCTAAACAGAGCCAGTGGATCCAGGTGGGAAGACAGAACACAAGCAGATCTATTGGACTAAATTAAATCTAAGGATTCTGCAAGAAAGGTGCTGATGATGAACCACTGTGATGATGAACCACTGTCTTGTGAAAGCCTATTATCTACAAATAGATAGTACTATTTGGACCAGTACTCAATTTCAGGAAGATAGAGAAAGAAAGAAAAACATCAGAAAGTAGTAAATTTTAGAGTTGCAAGTCTTGGCCTCTAAATGTCCCTGCTAGACTAAAGGATATCCAGAAGACAGAAGCTCTCAAAAGTGTGCCTTGCTGGTCAATTTGAATTGTATTTCCTGAAAAAGGGGTTTTGAAGTTGCAATTACAACTCTCTGTGAATTCAGAGCACGTGAGAGGATAAAACTGATCTTGTTATTGCATTATGAAATGTCTGACCCATCTCAGAGATGTCTCTCAATGTATAACTTAAAGCATTTATGGCTTAAAATTTGTTGCATTTTTAATATAATTTTGTAACTCATCTATTTAAGCAAGTGAAACACAAACAGCCCTAAGGACATGTAATTTTCCTTTTTCTTGGAAATATTGAAAGAAAAGTATCTTTTAAAAGAAGCTAAACCCAGAAGTCAGCTAGATCCCTGTATTTTTAATAAGAGTGCGATTTCATACTGTTCTCTGAGGATCATGACTATCAGAAAATGTGCTAAAGGTGCTAAAGGTTGTATGAATCTACCCCAAGACCCTGAACTAAAACAAAGTCAATGCACTTGAGAAAATATGTTTGTTGCTTTGCCAGCTCACTGCTGGATGCTCTGAGGCACTTTTTCAGAAACCATGATGAACCTGACAATTGACTTAGGTGCAGGTGAAGTGAGCATGAACTTTCAATACATGGCAATTCTATGCTAATTTAAAGAAAACTTGCATGCAAGATTATTTACTTTGTATTTACTGCAGTAAAGAAATGTGCACTTACAAAGATTGCAGCTTTACATCACACTGTAAGGTCATATCCTGCCTTGAATCAGGCTAAATTTTTTTAAATACACTTAAGATTTATCAGTGTGAGCTGGCATTCGGCAGATTCGCTTGCACAAACTACTTGTGTGGCTTTAGTAAATCTTAATTTGTTTTCACATTAACTTGACATGGCTGCTATAATAAATACTTCCACAGATTTTAAGCTGAATATGTTTGAGCATTTTGTTAAAAGTCAAACTTAACACAAACACTTTCAAGTCAATACCACCGACTTCATTCTACCTAAGCTACTGCTGTACATTAGGAAAGCAGCTATTTCACAAGCCTTCTATCCCATTTGATAATTTGATAAATTTATTTTTTTCAAATATCATCCACCACAAGCTTGCATATTACATGAAAAAGAAAATGGGACAATTTAATCCGTTTAAAAGACTGAAATTCTCCCACACAGGATTTTTGCATTACACCGAGCTTCCTAATTCCAAAAGCTTGTTTCAATGGAAATTATTTTTAGGTCTCATTTAGCAAAAACTTTGTAGGACTGATGGAGAAAAGAATGGCTAATTCATCTGGAGTTATTAGTATTTACTTTGTCCCTCTCTATAAAAAGAATAGGATTGAAAATCATGAGAACTGATTTGGGAACTTGAGAACACCTGTGTAAAATAGTACTAAAACTAACATTAACCCTCAATTGTAAGCCATATTGAAATTAAATTTTTTAAAAACTAAATATTTATTGTTCAAATGCGACTTTAATGTAATATTCATTAATTCTGTATAAATTCAGAGTTTTATCAATACTACTGATTTGTGACATGTGGCTTAAAGTAGAGGAATACAGCAATCCTAAAATAAATTGAAGTTAGGTTTCTCCTTTCCGAAGAAGGGTTCTATGTTTACCTCAGCAGACTCTTTATTCTGCTCTTGACTACCAAACCAAAAGACCCAAACCTTAAAAAACATGGAGGCAGAAATGTACATTTCCCTGTCATGGATTTCTAGGAACAGCAAGAACACTTCTCTAAGTTTTCAAAGAAATGGAGTGTGCTACACCTGATAATCTCCATTTCCTTAGACATGGTCTCTACTAGTTACTGTTCAAATAAAGTGCCCTTAGCTTCCAGGGGAATTTTGCTGTCTCCTCTGAGCCCAAGAGATCTGGAGGAATTATGGCTTGGAAGAAGGATTTCACAATAAGATGGCTATCTAAATAACTTTCATAATCTGGACCTTAATCGCTGTCATTCAGTGGATAAAAAAATAAATGAAAAATACTGAGACAAAAGTGCTCCAGGCAACAGATGCAGCTGATCTCCAAGTGAACCCTTAGGAGCCTGAAGAACCTGTGCTATTTCTTTCCACTTAAACCTAGTGAAGGAAAAATAACCTAACTTACAGCAATCTTTGAGAAAAAGGTAGGTACACATTTGATTATTTTTTTTTTCACAAAGGGAATTGGAATATTTGTTGTACATTGGCTAGATTATAAGTGGTAACAGAAAAAAAAAAGCAGAAACAGATTTGACACATTAGCCTTTCTGATACTGATATTGACTGTGCCCATTTATATCAAAACCATGGCTGTCAAAACTCATTATATTTTAAAATATAAGTAAGCACAACTTAAGTATGCTTATCCATAATTTACCTTTCTTATATAAAAAATCTTTTTGTTCAGTTAAATTAACATAACAAAAAAATTTAAATATTTCCTTTTACCCTTGTATCTTGCATAATGTTCTTAAGAATAAGCAGACTGGAAACTAGCTGGCATAGAAAGGAAGATAATTTGGACTGTGACTTTATTTTAAGAATAGGCTCCTCTTGATTTTCAGGTGTCTTCATCCCAAAAACTGTTGTTATAAAATAGTTACAACTAAATCTCACACTCATATCCTTCATTTGTTGTTTGGGGTTTTTTTTGTAATTTAAATGCTGAATTATAACATTTTGCCTAATTAAGAATAATGAGAATAATATTTAAAGGTTTATTATTACTGATTATTTAACTGTTTTAAAATAGTTTTATAAGTATCATGGATCAAAAAGCACAATTTCTTGACTCTGCTTATTCTTGGATACTTCTAGGTAGATTGGAGTCTAGGAAGGAGGATTAATATAGACATTTCAGATTGTTTTCAGAAATTACAAATGGATGAATACAAAGGTAGATCCCAGTTCTATGATCAGCCTCCAATGACTTTGATGGGTATACTCTTGCATGCCTGAGTAGAAAAGCATAGCTTTAGTTCATGGAATTGTTTTTAACGTTGAGAGAATCTTCCCAATACTCTTGTACCATTTATCATCTCTTTAGGATTGTGCTCAGTGTCAGCTAGTGACAATTTTTTATTTAACAAAACAAGTAAGGTTCTTGACAGAAGTGCCTACTTGCACTTTCTTAAGGTGTGTTCTGTATCTTGATTTATGCAATTTTAGGGAATCAAGAATCCGTGTCGCTGACTTTCAGAGGTAGTGCTGCTCTTATTCACAGCCAATTAGCTCGTCAGCTGAGTTCCTAAGTGTCTTGTATCATGTCAGTGATGGTGTCAGCTGTCTCCTGTTAGCTGGAGATGCAAGAAAACTTCTTCCCCCCTGAGCAAATGGTGTGGTCTTTTCCTCCCAGGAAACAGCAGGCTTGCTTTCAAGCTGCTGAAATGTTACACAGCAAAAACTGCAGAGACAGTTCAAAGCATACCAGTAACCACAACAAAAATTCAGCAGGTAATTTTCAACAATATTCAACAATTATAGAGCCTAAATTTTGGTAGAACTGTAACTCCTGAAATGGCAGTGAGCATGATTGTTACTTTTTACTTCTGATCTCATTTCCATGAGTCAAATATACAGTTCATGGCATGTAAGTGAAAGATGGAATTGTTGACTTACCTATTTGAGCTTTCTTTTCCAGACAGATTTTACTACTAGTGAGATAAGCCTTAACGTGCAGAGACAGAGAAGAACTTTTTACCTAATGAAATTTTATTTCTGCATACATGCACTTCACTCCCTGAAGGAAAATCTCACAGAATATAAAATGAATGAGAAATAATACCAAATAATTAATATAAACTATATGAACCACAGCTCCCTTTTTTCTTTAATTGCTTTTCCTCATTCCATGTCTTGGTCTTCATCTTGTGTCTTGTTGCTTCAAGACTGCCTAGACAAATAACTGCTGAAGAATTCCTTGTACACTTCCCAAAGGGGACTGCATCTCAGAAAGCCAACTTTATCTTGATGTCTCAGCTCAACAGAACAATATCTCCTTTGAAGTGACTTGTCTGATGGATTGAGGCCTAGAAATCAGCTGGAAGGGAGCATAAGTTAACCTCTTGACATGTCATCCAAAAAAGTAATGTGCTTGGATGGAAATTTCAACAGCTACCTGAATATAATTCATTAAAGTTATTGTCAAGAAGAGATAATAAGGAAGCAGTTATGTGGTTCCAGTAATAAGCTACTGAGTGCTTAAAATGTTATGATAGATGTTTCATGCATTTTAATAGACATAAATGCAAAATGTGCTAGATACAGAGTAAGTGCTTTTATTATAAGTAACTGCTCATCAGTGACATGCACTGGGTAGATGTTTTTAATGTTATCAGCTCTTCAAAAAAAGCACATTGAAAAATGAATTACTGTTCTTATAACATTAATGAAGAATAATGTTGTAGCTGGAGCTCGCTGGGCTCCTTCATCAAGACTGAACTTACGAAACGATGCCTTGCTGCACAGAAGTGAAGCAAGGATAAAAGAGCCCCCTTTCTGAAAAAACATGGAACTAAAACTAATACATACTTACACAAAGGTTTTTTTGCAGATGCAGTAAAGGAGGGGCCATCAAAATGCCACAGATGACTCAGAAAACAGATCTAGTGAATTTGTATTTATGTAAATAGGTGGACAACTCAATATCTGTGCTACATATGTAAAGGACAAAAGCTCTATGCCCATGTGCTGTTCTCTACTGGCTAAAATCATCTTTCATTGGTCTTAGTGATGAAAGAGTAGGATAATACCTTACCAGAGATTTATTCCAGACTTCCAACAGAACAAATATAGAAATGTAGTAAAATAATTTTGATTTATGCAAAATTTTAGTTCGGCACCCTTGTCATTCTTCCTTCCTTTCTTTGATGAAGAAGAGGGAGCCAAACATTCCCTGAGCAGCTTGGCTTTCCTCGTCAGACAAAGCCGAGAAATAGGATCAGATCTGACTCTTGCTGAAATTAGTTGCACTTTTTTCGATCATTTAGAAATAATAACTATTAATATGAGAGGGACAGACAGAAACTTGGCAATTCCCCTCAACAGATGCCAGACCTACTGCAATGCTCACTGGTTGTGCTTGTGAGAACCAGACACCACATTCCAATTTCACTCTCTTTGATTCTGTTTCCCTTTTCCCTTATTTCCTACCAAATGCATGTCCATTCTATTAAAAAAAAAACCACAAACACTTATTCTATGAGTTCCTTATAAGTGTATATTAGGATAGAATGACAGGTGTGAGCATGTGATGTGCTGATCAGAAAAGCAGTATCTACCTGCAGAGAGATGGCAATTTGGTTGGTTTTCCTTGAAAAGTTCCTTGAGATAACAGAGCACCACTGAATTACTAAGGCTTTGTTTTTGGAAAATGTCCTATTCACTTACTTTATAGATTTAATTTCTTTCTGAACTAAACTATTAATGATTTTAGTATCTTTTTACACAGATTTTTTGGAAAAAAAACCCACCAAAAAACAACTAATTTTCCATTCACCAAAAATAAGTCTTTGAACTGTAGTTTTGCAATACTACAATGTTTCTCCATAGAAATTTAATTTATAAGCACTTTTAAATGTTTTCTGCAAACATATCAATAAATGTTCCTCTCCAAGAGCATTATATCTTAGAAACAGAGAGTCCTAAAAAACACAGACAGAAAAAGCAGAGAAAGATGTTTTTACATGAAATCTGATAATAATTTTCATCTGCGTATAAATTTAGAAACATCACCAACTTGCCAATGCTGAGTTACTGCTATTTTTTCTTAATACTGAATCCCAATAATGAATTTCTTTCTTAAAGAGCTACAGACCAGAATTTCTGGCCAGAAAGCTCTTATTACTAGGTAAAAAAAAAAAAAAAA
>VXBI01014245.1:1143929-1179301 GCA_013397375.1 Toxostoma redivivum
AAAAAAAAAAAAAAAAAATTATTCACAGTGTTTAGTGAATATAAAAGAGCTACCTTAATTAATGACTTACCCTAGTTTGACTTGATTTGACAGTTAATCAAGAAGTTTTTTGAGAATTTGTTGAAATATTAGCTTGTGTCATCTGCTGCCATCTGTGTGTTAACACTCTAATTTTCATGGAATCTGATTACAAAGTTTAGAATGACTGCCTACCACCCAGTTGATGATAGATTTATATTTTTTTTTCAGCCTAATGTTTCTGTGAGTCTGTGATTACTTTCACTAGCAATTTCCTGTTGCTCTGAATACAGGGTATAAACTAGTGATGAAATAATTAGGGAAAGAAGTTGTAAATTAAGCTGGGAAATGGCACATAAGACCAGCTAGTTCAACGCTGTGCTTTCAAGAGCAGCACAGAAAAGCAGAACTGCTCTATAGTAATTACTACTCTAACAGAGTCACAGCTTCCAGTGACAGACATGTTTGGGATTTCTGGAGCTGTGAAAACAGCCTTAGAAAGTCCTTGATGTATTTCCACTTCATTTAAAAAAATCAATTTATTAATGTCCTGCTGCTTGTTATGGCTGCATAATAATATATTTATAAAAATACATTCATATTCTCTCTGTTTTGTTTTGTTTTGTTTTTTTCCTAGCATGCCTAGCTGCCCCATGTAGGAAAGCTAATCCATACTTGTAATCCTCCCCATTGCAGTGACCTGTATTTACCCTATTTAAGTTAATCATGAGGAATGGGAACTGAACACACATGGAGCACTCAGGAAGCGGATAAACCATGACTGCATAATAGCATAATGCTTTCTCTTCTGGTCTTACCTCCTCTCCCCACAGCTACTCCCATCCACTGGGATTTCTGGTCACTCCTGAGCACTGAACTGTTTTACAAAAGCTATTTACAATGACTGCACAATTTTTTCAGCTCAGTGCCACCACACTCCATCGCTGTGCTCACATAATTAAGGTTACTTTTTTCTAGCACTAATTACTTTTTGAGTATCGCTATTTAATTCCACCTACCACTTTACTGTGCAGTCATTCAGCATTTTGGAGCCCTTCAGAAAATCCTCAAACATGGCGTTTCATTTCATTTTCTGAAATAATCACATTGCATTTGCAAATAATATCATCTCAGTGTTCATCTTCATCTCTCAATCACTTATGAATATGTTAGCAGAGAGTTCTGTGAGAGCAGTTGGAAACAGAGCTTTACTGTGGAATGACTGCCATGGCAGCCCAGTTCACTAACATGAGTGACATTACATTAGCTTTTATATATTCTTCTTCAGAAGAAAATATTATTAAATTCCTTTGCTATTACTGATTAGAACAGGATTCCTTATTATCCCTGCAAGATTTGACTCTAACACCCACTTTCTGTCATGGAAAAAAATTGTGAGGATAATTTAAATCATCAGTCCTGAAATGTGATTAAGTCATCTTACTTCTCAAATGCTAAAGGAAGAAAATATAAAAGTAAAATAAGAGAAATTTAGGACCTGCTATACATGAAAAACTTACTTTCAAGTGCTTCTTCCCATTAAAATATTTAAAAGGCCTAGTCTACTTCTGAAAAGTCCTTTTATGAAAGATTTGCTAAGACCAGTATGAGCTAGACATGCATAGCTCCCTTGCATATAAATCAGGATTTATTAATTCAAGACAGTCTATTCTTACAGATCCAGCACATCCTGGAGGCTGCTTTGTCCCTGTTGGCAAAATGAGAAGCTACGTGCTTGCAGCAATCTCTGCTTTCCTAACCCCCAAGAGTCCTTCTGTCATATTTAGTGTTTTAGAGGATCTCCCACTCCCTGCTCCCCTTGCAGAGCTCAGGCTGGAGGATCAGGGGGAGCAACTTCAGTCCACTTCAGGCTGCTCCCTTGGGCTTTGCTTGTGAAGCTTTGGCAGCATTTCAGAGCTCATTGATACATAACCACACTCTAGCCCTGACCCAGACAGCCCCATATATCCACCAAACTGACAACTGTCTATACCTGGTGTGGCAAAAAATAAAGTATACACTGAAATTTCACACATGGAAAGTCTATTCTCACCAATCTTAAAGGAGTTTCTGAAAACTTTTAAGTGGTAGTGCTGAAAGGTCTTCACCTGAATGTTAAACTAATGATTTTTCACCACCAATTAGGGCAACTAATTTTGAAATTTACATAAATAGCCTTGTGTTTAAGCTTTTACTGTTGCCTTACTGTGGCTATTGTAGAGCACACTGCTGTGCCTTGAGAAAGCCACAGATATATTTCTATTGTATGTTTGATTAGTGAGGACCCTGTTAAACCAGCTATATCTTTAAAGTACCATGGGTAGAATGCATGACTTAAAAAGACAAAAATAAGATGGATGAAAAGAGTGAAAAGACAGGAAAGAAGCATACACACAAAAGAGAAAAACATCTCTTTTCTAGTCAGAGAACTTGAAATAATATTTTTACTGACAGCCTGCCAGCAGACTAATGGCAATTTTCTCCTCTGTTAGCTAAGGAAGAGCAAAGATAGATGAGGTTTTGTAAGGAACAAGTAGAATGTGGGGACAGAAATAAACTGTATTGCTGTCCTTCATGTAGGCTGAAAGCACTGATAGAGCAAAGGCCTCAGTCCCCAGTGGCCAACCCTGAAAGCTTTGTAAGAGAGAAAGTATTATAGACCCTTAAATGGTCAGCCAGCATATATAAAGCCTTTATTTTCACTTTAATGAAGGTTTGAGCTTTTTTTCTGCTAATATGATTGTCTCCCATGCCCCAGCTAAGTAGGTTAGGGCAGGGGCCTTACCACTGGCTTTGACAAATTATATGTGCAAGACTGTTCTTGAGATTTCTTCATAATAAGCTAGTTGATTCAAGTTTTCTTATGGTCTTTATTAGTTCAAGATTTCCTAACAACTATAACTGCATAAGGAAGGGGTAAAAATGTAATATTTTTAGATGACTTGAGCATTTCCCTGCAAAGTTCCCATGCTAACCAAAACACAGGCTTGAGATGAGAAATCAGTATACCACAAGACTGATTTTCTCAATTACTCACTGACAGAACTCATCCTTGGAAGTCCAATATGCCTTCATTGTTACCTTCTCAGAGTCCTCCCTCAAGCCAAGCTATCCATGTGAAATTTCCTGAAAAGCCACAACATAAAATGGATTTCAGACCTTTATTATCTTATGTGAATGACCCAAATGCACAGCATCCCCTTAGCTGGCATCCTCTAATAGGTACCCTCCTCATGATACTCAATAGCTTTTCCTCATGCTTGAAACTTCCTAAAATTGGGCATCAGATATTTCCTAGGTTCAACATCCAGCTTGTTTTATAAGCCTAATTCAGAAGAGAATAATTGTGATGTACATAACTGAAGGTGCACACATTTACCCAGAAACCAATCCAACATTTTCATTCAGTTGTCTGAAATATCACTTCCTTAATTGATATAGATTAAGCATTCCACATCTCAAGAAGTGATGTTTCTTCCTTTCTGTACAAAACACATACTTTTCTGGGATGTTGTTGCTTAGATGTGGGCCAGATTAATTCATTTTGGGATAGCAAAAATATGAGTTGCTGAAAAAATCAATGCACTCTTTCTACTAGAGGCTGTTTTTCTACTGTCCCTGCACCATCCTGCCTCCCCCTCATCCTGCTTTATTCTACAACAAGTGTCAGAAAACCACAGCAAGTAAAAATTAACAATTTTGTTAATTGGTCACTTTAATCAAATTCATCACATAGACACTTGAACCTTTTGGCTGGCAGCAAAGCAATGGACAATGTAAGAGCAGGACCAGCAGATAGGAACAGAATTAGAAGAACACAGTTTTTAAAGTAAATGACAGGGTTTTTTTAGAGACAGACAAAATTCTGCAACACCAAAACCAAAGAACAGTGTGCAAAATTTTGAAAAATGATCAGCAGTGGCCCTGCTGGTTCACTTTTCTGTCATTCAAGAACCAGCCACTACTTTTCTCCAGAACAGGTGGGCAAGCAGACTGCAGGAGGAGGTGAATGGCTTTGCAATCAGTGCCCCAGTGACCCAATTAATGTGTTGCACTCACAGGGTATGACCTGTGCAGCACCACTTTCCACTATCTATTTAACAGAGAAAGAGAAATTAGAGGTATCTCTCATAACTGGCTTCTGTGACTGTACAGACTAAATTATGAGCTATCCCTTAATGACTTCAGCCCTCCTGATTATATTTATACAGACAGACTCTTTTGCTTTCAAACATGAACTTTCTACCCAAACTGAGATGTATTCAACCTTTATTCCAAACATAGTGCCTGAAACAAGACAGGATGATCTTAGTGCAGCTTCAGGACTGAGTATTGAGGACTCCAGTGAGTGTTTCTGAGTAAAGCAGCAGTTTTCCTTTTTTTTTCCATGCTGTCTATTAGCAACTAGGAGATTGTAATCAGAATTTGATTGAATAGAACCAGATGTGTTTTCAGTTTTGTTGCATAGCAGCAGACTCTGTTTTTTCAGGAAATTATAGGAAAAGGGGCCTTTAAACTGGTATTGATGAATGAGAAGTTATCCAAAGACTTCCTGTTCTAAATCTGCAAAGTATAGGCAAAGTTTTAAGATAATTATTTATAATTGTTTCAAACTTTATGCCACAAACAGAGGGAAATTCCTGACTGAACTTGCAGAGAAAGTACCCTGCTGATTTGCTGCATGACCTCTATGGTAAAACTCATTTATATATTTTTGCCAGGCTGTCAGCCACACTTAATGCGGGAAAGATCAAAACTTATGCAATTCATAAACACTATATAAGAAAACAGGCCAAGTACAAAATCTTACATTTTGGGTTGAGCTATGAAATTGAATCGTTTTAATGATTTTCTACTGCCAACAACAGCAAAAAAGAGATATAAAAATAATATATTCTAATAATTCTTTTCACCACATAGTGAAAAGTGAAAATGCGATGGAAATGTCTTAACGATTTGCTTATCACAGTAGATTTAGGAATATCCATAAGAGCACAGCTGAAGATTCTGGATTTTGCAATAAAATGCAGTTTTACAAGCAGTAGCTTTCAAAAGGATGTATAGTCTCTATGTAAGATTTTCTGCTGCTTAAAATTCATGTGCACATTGAAAATACAATGTAATTGAACACCATTGCTGGTTCTTTAATAGATACAAGTCTCCTCTTATTTACCAATAATCTGACAAAGCTCCTTGTCATACCCTGGATTTGTAGGATACTTTGACAAGAAAGAAAAGCTTCAGTAACAGATGTTTCCAAATAGAATAACTTAATCATCTGTAATGTGCACATCTGCAGAATAGGAAAATTTTAAAAGAATGAGCATACAAAACAAAGAAAGAAAGGGTAAGGGCTATAGAGAAGAACAGAGAATTGAAATAGCATGTGAAAACAAAATGAGAGGAACAATAAATCATATGGAAAATGGGTGGATAACTAGATAGACACAAGAATGAGGGGTGCATATAAATGCAACCACTGAAGGGGTACTTCACTGGAAAAACAAACAGAAAGCTTTCCAAGTCCAGGAATTTCTTCCTAAACTATAAAGGTGGACACCCATCTTGCAAACTTGGTTCTCACATTCCCTGGGGAATTTTGTACGGTTACTACCACAGTACTCTCTGCTCCCTGCCATCCTGCAATTCATAATCATTTCTTCTGACAGTCCTATATTTGAGTATAACTGAATTCAGTGCCATTGCTCTGTGAGTTATTGCCTACAGAAGCAAAGCTGTGCACTAGGAAACTAACCTAAATCTCCCTGCACTGTGTGCCACAAGCTGAGAAATCTTTCACAGCACCATTCAAAAACCTGTCCTGTACTTTTTGATACATTAAACAAAAGTATCAGACTGGGAAATAAGAGACAGCTATTTACCAATTAACATTATTACTGGTATCAATTAATAGAAAAACCTCTTACTTGGAGTCCTTACTTGGCTAACTCATATAAAAATATAGAAAATTTATTTCCAGAAATGATGATACACTGATAATAATAAAAAACCCTCACAGACCAAAAGATGAAATAATTTGTAAGACTGCATATGTCTGTGACAAAATATTGAGTATTAAAGCCCAGTAGTCTTTACAGCTACCTGGATTCTTTCAGATACTAATATTTTGGAATCATTAAAACTGAAAAAAAGGAATTTAAATTAAGTAAGGATTGTAGCCTTTAAGGTTACAGCAGTGAAAAATATGAAAATATAACATACATGCTTTTGTTCACAGGTCATTCAGAAACTGTTATTGAACTGCAATGGAAATTTTATTGGGATGAAGTTCTATCTCTAAGAAATACTAGGGAAAAATCCCATTCACTTTGATAGGATTCACAGCTATATATACTTTATGTTTGATAGTTTGCAATTAAAGGGTAACAATTACTTTCTTCTTTGAAAGGGAGAAATATTTGGAGGCTTTTATAATTTATTCAATATAATTTATTCTTAGGCAATTTTAAAGGATTAGTTTATAAATTCTGCATATAATGTATAAGACCTCTACAGCTATCAACTTATTTTTTACAGAATGATTAATGTCAAAAATGCTGATACATTCATATTATTTAAAACAATAAAGTTCACTGCAGTTTTATTTTAAAAGAACTCCTCATCTCATGAACACTAATATGGAAGCCACAGCAACTATTTCTGTTCATCAAATAAGTTTTTCCTTTTCTCCTGGTGTCAGCCCCAGCCTTGACCTACATGAACCTACAATTTAAAAGGACCACTTAATTCAGTGCCTGACAGACAATTTAGTTTCATAAACTTGTAGCTCTGAGGAACACAATGAAGTGATTGAAGGATGTACAAACTGAACATTTCAGCAACAGTATTTTCTGACTGACATAAGAGAGAATTTCTAGTGATGTATGGTTTTATGGGCACACTGATCTTCTAACCTAGCACAAAATATTTAGCATGCCACATATTGCTAATGAAACACAAGTTCAGTAGTGACCTGATATATGATTGACTTTTTAAAATTTTAAAAAATTCTGTCCTTCAAACAAGGAAGACACCAAAATGCCACCTCTTCTGCAAGACAGGACATCAGCTAAAGGTGAAGGGATGACCATATGTAGAAAAAGTTGCTGCCACAACCTTAGCTCTGTCAGCCAACACTTATTCATTTGATCTGCAGTGAGCAGAAAGAAGACAGGCTTCAGGAGAAAATGAGAGGAGGAAGAGGTGCAGTATTTTATTCCCTGGGTTTGTAAATCACAGCAGGAGAAGGTGCTTACATTCACATTTTCCTTTTCCTTCTCTCAAGCTTGATGTTGATGTTCAGCTTAGGTTTTCAGATTTTTTAAAAAAATTGTCTCTCCAAATTCAAACCAGATACCTTCATCCTGACCTTAACTCTATTACTAGGCTAGTTGTAACACATAACTCTCAGTCCCAGCACTGAGGTTCTATTAACAGGACTAATTGCTAAGTAACAAATGGAAATGGAAAAAAAGTTTTTCAAACATGAAAACCAGATTTGCTTTTATCAACCCAAAATCAGGATTGATACATATCCAGCTCTCAGCAGAAAGAAGAGAGGCACTCAACTGTCGCAGTGTTTAGCAGCTTAATACTCCAGTTCTGGATTCTGTTGCTTTGAAACAAATTGTGTCCCACTTAACCCCATTATATTGTCTAATAAGCATTTTAAGGACTGCTTAGAGCAATAAGTCTCCATAATCTAAAAGTTAGGATATAGAAATTGCTCATGAAGCATCTGGTTGCTGAAAAACTGCAGTGCAGATAAGAAAGCATTGTAGTACTTACCATACTGAAAGCTCACAAAACCCTGCTCAGTACACACAAGCACCACAGGGAGATGGAATTAATCACCCAATTTCATTTCTAACAACAAAACCAATATAAACAAACTGTAAAGAAAAATAACTTATGAGTATTTTATACAAAGGATATTTTGTAGCAAGGTTATGTTATTTCTGCATGAGACCAAGAACTTAAAATGGCTAATCCAATCCAGTAGACACATTGCTCCTCTTTCCAATCCTCTAATTGGAGGCTTTTTTGTGTTTGCAGATTCTCTTTTGATCCAAAACTTGCCTCAAAATGAAACCTAGAAATTAAATTTATCTTTGACACATAATTTAATCCAAAAAAGATTAAAAAATGAAAACACCTGTTATTATTATATTGTGTCTTTATTCCTGGGGGGTTTCCTTATGTTAGTAACTCTGTTTTCAGAGGGATTTTCTGATTTTATTAAGGAAGTTAAGAAAAAAGCAATATTGCATTTCCTAGGAAAAGAAAGGAATTTACCAGCAGCAGGCAGTCTTATTACAGTTCTGCCCAAAATCCTGCTTATCTTACACTTGGGTTTATTTTGTTTTGTTTTGTTTTTTTTATAATTGAGATTTCATTAGTAGAGAAAAGATTAGTGTCCTGTGGCAGACCAAGAAAATGCTTCTCAGATTTTCCATGATTTTATATACTTTAGCCAGTGGAAACAGGAAATATTTGTGCTTATAAGTGAGAATCTTTTACTTTTTTATTATTTTCTTTTTAATATGAGGATGACATCTTTATGCCTTGGGGATTACAAGCATTTCCTTTATTGTGTTAAAGTCTCTCTGAATTTAAGAAGAGTTTAAATTAAACACTTGCCTCAAGAAATTTTTCTGGTTTTTAATAAAAATGCTGTATTTTTGTCTTGTAAAAATTATTAATTGAAAAATCTATTAGCAAATGACACATTAAGAATAACTTCATATCCTTGTTTTTCTTTATGGGTTATTAAAGAATGTTATGTTAATATATTTTAACTCTTACCAACTACAAATTAAACCTGTGCAGTTTGTTGTTTAGCTTTTTTTTCCCCTATTTTCGTGAAGCCAGTCCTCTGGCCTACAAAACCTGTTAGGAAGGGAAACAAAAAAACAACCCCAAAACTCAAATCTACCATACTTACTATCAGTAATTTTGTTGACACCATTCAGGAATTCCACAGACTCAAAATAAAATCACAGTCCTTTTTCTCCTTTCAGAATATAGCCTCTTAATCCAAATAATATCAGAGAAGTTAAAATTTAGTCCATTCATCTGGCAAATGTTTCCCTCTGTTTCATAAACATGCATATCACAGAGAAAAATTGTTCAATTCAAGGATTTTAAACATAATTAGAGGGTAAAAAATCATCATAGAAATACAGTCATTCTCAGACTTAATAATGTCCTTATTGCAATGTATCACATTTCCATAAATCAAAGATTTAGCAAAACTAAATTGTGCTATAACCAGCCAATAAATACAGATAATTGTCTAGGGGGATTGTAAAATAGAAATTTTTGTAGTAAAAAGTATTATGTTCCAACAGTCTAACCACAAGTTGAAGGTAAAATGTTGGGAAAATTAGAAGGAGGACATAGGGAAAAATGTGTAACAGCTTATCAGAAATGCTGGTTCAAAAAATCCATGGCTGCTGTAAATAAAATAGCCTATCTAGAATAATAGAGTACTACAGGCACCATTTCCTCTAGGCTTGTTTACAACCTGTAGAATGCTTCCTTTTTAATAGTCTAGCTAATGTTATGTCCTATGGGAAGGACAAAAAACAAGTGCTGAAGTATATGATGATTTTTTACACAATGATAATTAATCATCACATTTCATTAATAAATTATCAAATGCTTGCAAGCTGTCCACAATCTTTGTCATTCTAGTTTGCATATTTTATAATGGTGGAATAACATTTTAAAAAGTTTGAATAGGCACTTACTGGAATTACAGTTAATCCTGATACAGTCTAGATGGGGAAGAATAGATGAAAAATGAAAATTTATCCTTCAAGGTAATAGCTGCAGACATCCAATAAAATCACAGTCCACCCTTCCGGGGACAGACACATGCAAATATGGCCACTCCATATCATCAGTCTTTACATACGGTTATAACCCAGATATACTGCGATAAGTCTTTACCAATAGAAACGACAAATAGGGTAAAAATGGCCAATTTCAAACAAAGCTACATGGTGACAAATCTAAGTGAAAAGTCAGGATTAAAAGTCAAAGATGCTTAACTGAGGCAGGCTGCAACTTTCTCCCCATCTGTGAAAGAACAGGTAATTTCTCTCAGTGCAATTAGAAAGTGCTCCGTCACAATGGGTCATAGAGCAGGCCAGGCCACAATCAGACACCTTGGACAACTTGTGGATAGTATAACCTCAAAGGCTCATCTTCAAAAGCTAAGGATTGACACACAGAGCTCATCACCCAGGCCCAGAAATAAGGGGTTGTAGGTTTACGTATCCTTAATGTCTGGATTTTAGAAACGAACAGTGACTACTTTAAAGTTATAATAATACAGGGAAAAAAATTGTGTATTTATAAACACTCATTAGAGAATGAAGAGAACCCTTTCTATTTTAAGATTATTTTATTTCCTGACTAAATTAAATAAATAAAAAAAGAGGGGAAAAAAAAAAAGAGTGCCAGAGGGGCATGGATGTTAGGGCATGGATTTATTTACTTTTTATTGACTTTCATGAACTATAGAAGTAGGCAGAGGGTGGTATTTTGTATGTAAAGTGAATAACCTGATCTGTGCATGATCCTCTGCCAGGCCACTTGCATTCATTTATTATTTAAAAAAAAAAATCAAAAAGAAAAACAAAAGCAAAAACCAAACCCTACACTGCACTACTTGGTTTGTACATTTACTTCTGGTTTACACCTTTGAGGAACATGTATACCATCAAACCTAGATTTTGTTTCCATATAGCTGAGTTTGTCATGTGTCGTCAACCGCATCAGAAAAGTGGTTGCAAACAGCCGAGGAGCAGTCCCTGCACAGCCCCTTTGCAGAAAGTGCCCAGAGCCTCCCACCGTGGCCTCCGTGCAGGAGGGACAGCAGGGAAGGGTCACCCTTGGCTCCTCCTTCTCCCTCCTCACCGCTAACACCAGGGCAGCCTTCCAGGGAGCCACGCTTCCATCAAGTGGATGGGGGTTCAGGGGGTGATTTTCTTACCCTCCACGCTCCCCACCTGTGCTTTCTAAATCTGGGACTAAGCAATAAAATACTTCATTCCCTTTAAAATAGCATCCCCCTGAATGGGAATAGCTGCATGGAACATGCATTTTCCTGAGCATACTTCTGTTCTGTTTCAGGTCCTGACTTGGACTTATTCATAAGCGGGGCAGAAGTGCTTTTGTTTATTTACTTTTCTTTTCTTTCTTTTTTTTTTTCTTTAAACTAGAGAAAACCTGAAATTTTGTCCATCACATTTTAAACAAGAAAACCAAACTTTTTTTTATTATTATTATTTTTTTTTCTGTAAAAGGGCTTGTGCCTCCTGTGTTCACAAGGCTGTTTGCTGAGGGCCGCAGTCTTTGGGCATTGAAGGGTTGTGTTATCGTTCGATACTACAAAAATACCACTACAGAATTGTTTAAAAAAGAGGAGATGGATTTAATATAGATTTGACATCTAAAAAAAGGAGACCAAGAAATCCATCAGTGGGAGTATCTAACTGCAAAGTTTTCAGTGTTAAAACCAGAAAGTCTTTGATATATTTACATGTCATAGATTAATTGATGGAGGTAATACTGAGTTGACCTACATATATGTTGTTTCTGCTTGCACATTGAAATTGTGGAATTGCTATTCTGAAAAATTGTGGAGGGAGACCAATCTTCCACAATTAAAAAAAAAAAACAAAAAACAAAAAAACCCAAAAACAATTTAGGCAAAAAACACCACTGATGAACTTGTCTTCTTTTTTAGAATACACAACAGTACAAAAATATTGTGATGAGTAATGTTAAGACTAAACAAAGAATACAAAAATGCAAAAGAAAACAAAATAAATTGTAACAATGGCCGTGTATTTGTGCACATATGCAAATGCTGCATTGATGTGTGTTTATAGATAATTTCAGTTTACTTTTAATGTTAAAACAGGCTGTTTCATAAATGTTTGCAAGCAAAAAGAAAAATGTAAAGAAAATGTTAATTTCTTGGAGGAAGAGGTTGTTACCTAGGTTGACCGTTAGCTTAACTCGTCCTGCATCCAGCTCTAACCGAAGGGTATCTGCAGATTCCCTGGAAGTTGTCGCCATTAAAATGCCATAAGCTCGCTGAGACCTGAACCTTAAGGAAACGTCTTCGGCCTCTGTGTGCATCACAACAGGAAGCTGTATTTTCATAAACATACTTCCATCATAGCTTAAAATTGTTGCCTCTGGAAACACAAAGGAGAAAATCAGTTGTTAAAGAATTATGCTCTGTCTACTGAAAGTCCTTAAAGGTAAGATGGTAAATATATATTCAGTCAGCATGACACACAAAAACTATGTATTACTTTTCATTATTATTACTAGGAGACACAAAGGAAGTCAGATTTGGGGGTTTTGTTAGGGTTTGTTTTGATTTGTTTTAAGTGGCATATCATGGTGCTTTTTAAAGCAACTAAATTGTTCTTTAATGACCCAGTCAGTCATGTGTGCATCTTCAATGAGATCAGTAAAATCTCCCGTAAGGTAATGCTTGAAAGAGCAGGCCTGTACGGCTCCAAATAGGTCAAATCAGCAAAAGGTATTCAGGTAACCTTAACAGCATAACAAAAGCCCATGCTCAACTCTCATTCCCCTAGATAACCACCTTAGGATGCTTCCTGTATAAACCTATTTGCATTACTACAACTATGGGTTGCAATTGTCAAAAGTGAGCAAAAATCCTCCTGAAAAGTGTGACTGTCCCCAGCATGGTTTGGATGGGGCACAGGCTGTTACATGACCACAAAAACCATGGTACAGACTCAAAAATTCTTGTATGAACACTATGACAGCCTCAGCAAGAGGATTGAGACTGGAATTGGCATATTGAGGGTAACATCTTAAAACCCCCAAGATGAGCAAAGAGCTGTCACTTTCAGACATTGCAGGAAACCCTCCTGGCCAGAGGCTCTGGCACAGAGCAATCACAGTCTGTTACACCCCAGAGCAATCAGTCACAAGCCCTTTTTTCCAGCTTCCAGGCTGGTATCAAGAAAGGTAGCAAAGAGACTGCATTTCTGCTCACAGGGAGGCACTGCAGTTCCTAGAAAGCAAAGAAAACACATTTCTGAAATGTACTAGTAAGTCCTTTTTGGCAGGACAATCAAATATTGTGGGCAAAGAACACCTATGGGAAGCTTCTCTAGGCATAAATTTGCTTCAGTGTAACAGAGCCACTTCCCTAAAAGTTCATTGTGGTGTCAACATGCAATCATATTTTCAAGGACTAATACTACTGATACTATGCTAAGTAAGCATCACAACTGTTTGCCAAAATTGTTCCCATAGCATATCTTGTATGCTGCTAAAGGCAGATAAGCTCTTCAAGACTTCCAGCCTACATGACCCAGGAAGGACAAAATGTTCTACTAATTCTTTAACAGGCAAAAGTGATAGATGATATTTTCACTAAAGCAATCAGAAAATTACTTGGGTTAGGAGGAAACTTAAAAATCACCCAGTTCCATCCATGTTCCCTGCCATGGGCAGGGACACCTCCCACTAGACCAGATTGCTCCAAGCCCTTTCCAACCTGGCCTTGAACACTTCCAGGGGTGGGGCATCCACAGTTTCTCTGGGTAACCTTGTAAAGAATTCTTCTCTTATAAAGAATTTTAAATTCCCCCAATATAAATTTGGAGAAAACAGCCTGATGTTGGGAAAAAAAGTGGTTACTGAGACTGCGGTGCAACTCTTTAGATGCTACAGGTTAGAAGAATTACAGGTTTGATGATTTCTGACCATGCAGGTAATCATGTTTTCAGCATATTTTAAATAAAAAATTGTTCTGTGAAGTAGATTAAATACTTGCAACAATTTGAAAAGTGATTTTAAGTAAAAGAGTTTCAGCGAAAGGTGATGTGCTTTTTGACAGTTTGGTGTTTTTATTTGTTAGTTTGGGGGTTGGGTTTTTGTGGGTTTCCTTGTTTGTTTATTATTTTTTGGAGGAAGTCAGAAAATTGGGGCATTAAATTCCTTCCTATATCTAGCTGTCTAATCCATGCTTGAAAATCTCCCAAGATTTTTATCAAGGTAAACTTAATTTAGGTAAATATTTCCAGGAAAAACCCTTAAGTTACATGCCAATATAACAGAAAATAAAAGGTATTTCGTATTGTCTATAAAAATCCACCACATTAATAGTACTCAGGGTTTTAATATACTGAGCAAGCCCAACATTCATCAATGCTAGAGTTCTCTTGGTAACAAATTATCTCAGGAAAATGGAAAAAAGAGCTGTCAGAATCAGCACTGCTACTGTTTGCCAACTTTCCTATAACTTTTCGAGGTTTTTTTTGAAAATTGCAGAAAAAGGAGAGAAAGAACTTAATTGGAGACTTAATTTGATTGGAAATAGCCTGTGAGTAACACCATGGTGAGCAGACCTGATGTGTTTAGACACTTAATCCTCCTAAGCCATACTGTGCCAGTATTTTGGGAGCAGATGTTCCAAGAGCAGACCAAAGAGACTGAACAGAAGATTAAATGACTTAGAAGCTCTGGGCAATGAGGAAGCTCCCTCAAGTCAACTAGCTCCTTTCAATATGTCAATATGTCCTTTCCAAGGCACAGGCTTTCTAAATATGAAAGTATCATGGGGGAGAAAAAAGAGGAAAAAACTCAAAAAAACCCAACAACTAACAGCAGCAACAACAAAACAAACCAAAAAAACCCCCCAAAAAAACAAAAAACAAAACAAAACAAAAAAACCCCAAAAACAAACAAACAAAAAAACCCCCAAAACCAAATAAACTAAGCAAAACCAAAACCAGAAACAAAAAAAGCCAAAAATGCAAAGGCAAATGGAAAACAACAAAGACAAAAGCTAACAAAAGAAACCAACCCCCAAAACCCAAACAAAGAAAGCAGAACCAAGCACAAAACTGGCAGGAATGAATTGCTAATTTACAAGGCCTGGTCAGTAAGAAGGTGACCTGAATGACAAGAGGCATCAGTTACAGAAACCTTGAAGGAACAATTCATCTACAAAACATGTATTCAGTTTCGACCCTCCCCACTTTTTTTTTTTTTTTTTGCTTTTTTTTTTTTGCTTTGGACCAGCTAATTCCAAGGAGGTGTCTCATCTTTAAATGAAATCTAAGCTGCTAAATGTTCTCATGTAACTGTTGGCAAAATCTCTTTTTGTTCAGCTTTCTCTTAATTATTAGATCAAATGGTAGGAGACTATAAGTTTTGCTTAGGATGGGATTATTAATTTAAAGGAGGAAGGAAAAGAGTACTAGTTTTACTACCACTTCTCTGTTGGAATCATAGTCCTGAAAAGAAAAAACAGCATAAAATCTTTACAAAATAATCACTGAAAATTTTTCTCTTTTTTTTTTTTGTGGCAGCAGATAAGTGCATGCAGTAGAGTTATTAAGAAATAAATGGCATTATAGAATACAGAGATTTATATAAAAATGTTTTATACATTCATTCTTGGACAGTTTTATAAACCTGATAATTCAAACTTTTCCTGCTCCTGTGGTAAAAAAACAACCAACCAAAACACACAAATGAACCAAACTGCAAAACAGCCCCACTGAAGGGTTCCGTTCCCCTCTCAATTTTTTTTTTCTTCAATTTGTTTCTTATCAAAATCTTCACAGCTAGAGAGTCTTATTTCCTACCTACACACACATACCACCTCAATTATCTCCATGTCTAAGCCCAAGGATGCACAGATCAGTACTGACATGAGATGAGATTCAGGACCTTAATTTCCACTTGAGCTGGAATTACCTAAATTGCTCAAGAGACTGAGACACCAACTCTCCTGGAAACTTTCCTACATCTGCTCCTACCCTCAGAAATGCTGAACTGGATATTTTTGGAGTAAAGTGTAATTTCCTGAATAGATGCTGTTCTTCAATTCACAGCTTACTTAAATTAAAGTGAAACAAGTATGGGCTAGGCATTTGAATTTTAGGGTTTTTCTCATAAGTTTTGGAGTCAAGTTGGAGTTATTTTAAAAACATGATTTTTGGTGAGTACAAATGTCTATTGCACGTATTTTAATAAATGAAACAGGATCTTGTTTTCTCTGGATTCCTTGTGGTGCCTGTGAAGTCCCAAAGGCAAAATTATTAATTTTTTCCCATTTTTTCACTTTTAGTGTGTCTGCAATAATATGAGGACTGTATTGCATCCCACACAGCCATTTTAAAAGTATAAAATCAGCCTCTATGTCTGCTATCACTAAAATCCCCCCCAAAACTTTGCCAAAAATGACAGACTGTACAATCCACAATCATGACAGGATGTGTATGAGCAATCTGGATCATCAATATTCAAGTATTCAGGTTTCCTCTCTGATCCTTTTTTATTTACGAGTACAAGTAGAATGTCGTGCCCAGAAAATGCTCCCTGATATATGTGATTTTACTCCAAGAAATTGTGTGAATATTCGAATATATTGGCTGCTACTGAGTCAAATTTGAACTTTTTGTTCTCTTCCCAATGTTTTGTGTTTTCTTCATGGCATCTTCTTCAATCCACCTGGGCCCAAAGCTGAAGCCTTGGAGATTTATAGGGAGCATTTCCATCAATCTGATAGAAACAATTCTCTTTATGTAATTATTTGCTGGATAATATGTAAATAGAAGCTGAAATTATTCCTCCCAATTCCTATACTGGTATTATGTCAGGACTGAGGTCATAAACCACACTGTAAGTTTGTTACAACTTTAACACATAGGACCAATCAGTTAATTTAAGACAGTGATGGAATTAGTATAATATTTAGAACATCTGATTCTTCATGCCATCTATCCTCTTATAACCGCTATTATGCTTGATTTAAAATTTTAAAGTATGCAGGTATAACACAAGGAATGAAAGCTACATTTCTTTAATGTGTATATGTGGAGTCTGTGCATGCACAATATGAACATCTACACACACTCTACTTTAAACAGATTTTCTTTTCAGAAACACCATCTTCATTAACCTTTGTTTGCATGCTTACTTTTTCTTATCCCTGTTTGATGATTTTACTATTGTTCCTGGCCATCCAGTCAAAAGAATACACCTGCAAAAGGATTTGCCAAAAGGCATGCAGTCACTCAGTGATCCTCAAATACAAGAGGACACCAAATTATATTGCTGTGACATCTGTCCATCCATCTGCTAGAGTTTTCATAATCTACTAAAGCCAATCTACAGATTATGCTGATGTTTAACCTTACTGAAAATCAAGAATAAAATCAAGTATAACTTGCAACAGGATAAAATGAATGTGGATATAAATATATATGAATATATATATAATTTTAAGTATAGAAATTAAAATTGACCACAGTGGTGTTCCAGGGGTTTGGTGCACTAATGAGCTGAAATTATTTCAGGTTCTTCATTGTACACTAAACATTCACCTATGGATATCAGCATTTCTATTTCAGGTGAAATAATATGAAAAAAAAAAAAAGGCAATAAAAAGTAGCTCCACACTTTTTTTTTACTGAAGGCACATTAATTACTTAATGTTAAATATTCTAGTTGTTTATTCTCCAGTATTTTGTCCTAAAGCTTGCTTTTCTTTGTGAAACTGTATTGTTTGCTGAAATGAGCATGTTCTTCTTTTATTTAAACTAGTTGGAACAATTCTAAATGTGCTGCTTATATCACCAAATACAAAAGTTTATCAATTCCTACACATGGGTAGTAGTTATAATAACTTTGTGTGGTAGGATGCCAACACAACGCTTTCAGAATCCCAAAAGCTATAATCTTATTAATGCATGGCCACTTGGGATATGAATATTACTGAGAAGACTTCTCCTTTCAGTGCAGTTCCCTCTAGAGAGGGAAACCCAAGAGCAGGAAATTATCTCCTGCTGCTGAAGTGCCACACATATTCCTGTTGGACAAGAACCAAGTGTTGTTGTGGAACAGCCACCAGCACCAGTCCAGTACCACCATTCCACCAGGGAAATGCACTGGGAGAGTGAAGCCTTAAGCTGGGCAATGCTTGAAAATAAGGCATGGGAAATAAAAGGCAAAGGTTTTTTTATAAAACATCACCACCTGTCCAATACATGTCTGGGAAGTTGCTGTGATGAAGCCTGTTTTCAGTTCCTTGCCGATCTGCGTGTGTTTATGTCCCTACGGCACACGTTCCCCGGCTTTTCAGCGGCAATGCAGAGATGCAGATCCGGCTTTTGCCGGAGCCCCGTGCAGTTGGAGGGTTCGGCCACAGGGTGGTACACCAGCCCTGCCGAACCGAGCGGAGCTCCCGCAGCTCCGCCGCCCCTCTGCCGGCTGCGCTCCGCTCCTGCGGGAGCAGCGCCTGGAGAGTCCCAACAGCGGGCCACGGACGTGAACAGGCAAAACACGCCACAGAGACACCCCAGGGAAGAATCTGAGCACCTGCCTGCAAAGGCTGATAACACGGAGGTGTCCGTGCTACATACCTGCGCGCATCTCCTGACACGCAACTCAAAACATTCCTTGGGGATTTTACTTCTAAAGAATACATTTTCGTTTCGTCTGACTAACTCGAAAAATTAATTAAACTAGATGAAAAGAACTTCATTTTCAGTCGATAAACTTTAGGTTTAGATTTCAGGTTGAAGACAAATCTGAAGAAAATACTGTGTCAACTGTGAGATGAAAAAATACAACTCCTGGCATTGAAACACTTTCTATTCCAATAAGAATAAAAATAATAACCTTAGCTATATATAAAAAAAATAAAATTATAATTTACCCACTTACATTAAAATCTTTTATTAGCACACTGCAATTTTAAATAAATTACAGGGTTTTCTACCTATTAACTAACCTCAACATATATGTAAGTGGACGAAATTTATAATTGTCTGAAAAACTTGTGACCATTGTCCATCTTGGGTTTAGCTGCTGGGAGGCCTTTGACTGTCCAAGGTGTATCTATTGAAGGCCATTAACAATTTATTCTCTCTATTCTCTTAACTTCCTCTAGCCTCTGTTCTAGGTAGCCACTCCAAGGCATCATAGCAATGCAATAATATTTAAAATTTCTTTCACAAAGCTTTTCAGAACTCAGCAATGCATGATGAGACACAAAAGGAGGCATTTTCTAGGAGATATTCAGCAGTCTGACTCTCTGTCATAGCCACCTAATACTTCTTCATGCACCTTAGAGCCTCCCCTGAGATCTTTCCTCTAGAATTACTGCTTTGAGTCTAGAGCAGGGCTCCACCTCACATCAAGTGAAATCAGAGATGCTTTTTTTGCCTCAGGACAGTTAATGGTAGTTTACTATTTTTAACCATTGTATAGGATTTTATTTATTTTATGATTGTGCGCTTTTTTAAAACTTTATTTTAATATATAAAAGTAGAAGTGCAGACATCTCATGGAACCTACCTCTTTCACACGATCTGCCAAGGTAGCCCGTGCCAGAGCAATCACACACATATCTGTTCCACCCATCCCTGCACACACCATTGTTTTTACAGGGGTTGCTAAGGCAAGGTTTTGCAGTTTCTCTTGAGCATGAGGGTTTTACTCCAGCTGTGCTTTGAATTTCAGCCATCTGCCGAATATCTTTGCTTTGACCATCAATAAATAAATCTCTAATGCAGCCGACATATCCATAATTGAGGAGTGCTGTCCACACTTCTGTTGGGAAAACCAGGCCTGCTTTATTTTCTGGTAAACCTCCAAGATACAAGTCATCATCCAAGTCAAGGATTTCACTTTCCCCTGGTGCAGTATATGGAGTACGTAGCGTGTTCACAGATATTGTCCCTGTAAAGACAATAAAATGCGTGATTTTCAAGATACTTGGGTTTAGTACTGCATTTTTTACTCATTCATCTACATGTCACATTAGCTCCTGGCAAACAGCTATAAGTGAAGTAGAGGTATTTTATTTGTACAGCTATGGACTCATAGATACACTTCAGTATTTCAATTGCAATGTAGTCAGGAAGTTAATGATCTAAAAAACCTTTATGCACAGCACTGCATGAGCGCAATATGAAAAATCCCAGTAAAAATCACCTTACTGATCTCATAGGCACAGGAAGAATGCAGTTCAAAGTAATTTTCAGAAATATCCTCATTGTGCAACAACAACAAAAATATCTTCACTCCCTCATATGTATTTCAAAGCCTTAAGGCCAGGGTTTCATTGATAGGTTGAAGCCTGGAAGGCAAATTTGAGTCTTTGGTTTGGGCCCAAAGACAGTATTTTAAAAGACTCTCACCACTTCCAGTGGGCTTTGGATAAAACTTCTTTTCTTTAAGTGCAGAAGGAAAATACTCTCATCAGCTGCCAGGCAGGCAATCATTAAGAAGGAAGTGATGTGGTCCTGGAGGGAAAAATCAATGCCTCTGACACTTATCTCAAAATGTGTTGCAATGAGAGGGAGAGAAGATGCATGCAGACCTTCAGGAAACCAAAAATATCTTTTCTATTTTAGTCTAAAAATTTAATAAACGAAATTGAACCTAAAATAGAGTTCTCTTTATGAAGTGTCTGAACAAAGAAAATGTAATTATCAGCAAAGAACCTTTTTTTTGGTGATACTTTATTTAAAACAATGAGGTATGCAACACTTACAATTCGAATAAGCAGAAAAACAAATTTAGAACATACAGTCACAGAGCATACTTATGCCAACCAATTTTAATTTTATTTCTAAGTAAATTCACTTGGAAAAAAACATCTTCACCTAGTTCTTCACAAAAGTGATTCCTTATCACTCTACGTGGGTACAAAAAGCAAACAAAATATAAATAAAAATACTATATACATCACAAAATTATTATAATGACCAGTCATATCGTGCAATACAATGTCATCTACTGGGCATAACATCAAAAGTGTATTAGTGGTAACAAGACACTGAAGTATTGCATTTACCATGATGGATTTAGTATACATATATATATAAAGTGAACATGATTCACCATCTTCACTGTTAGCCTGAAACAGATTCCAGAAGATAACACTGATTACCAAAAATGCTTCCACTGTGGTAGGAGTTGTGCATAAGAAGAAGTTCACACTTTACATAGCATACATACTAAAATGTGAGTTTTAAGCAAACAAAGGCAGGTCAGAAAAAGATCATTCTCTTACTTGGGTACAACGTAAAATTTAAACCTCTCTTTTATTAATGGACTCCTGTAGAAGCTATATTTTTTCTGTTCTTTGTTGGTTCAGTAATTTCAACAACACTGACAGAATGAATATCTAAATAATTTGGATTGTTAGTAAAAGCTGTTTGGGATAAAGGTCTTAGGAGGTCCAACTCCCATATGAGACTTGAGTCATATGGATTTTAGAAGGGCTGGATACCACAGTCTCCCTACTATCAGAAGAGGACTAACAAGATAAAGCAAAGGTTTAAATAGCATTTTTGCATCTTTATAAGCACATTTATAGAGTGAGGATGTCGTCAGTTTTCCCTTTTATGTATTATGAGAAATGCTTTCTGTGTCAGTTGAATAATCACGTAGATGCAAAAGTGAACTTCCAAGAAAGTAAGTAAGAAATAGGCATGCTGAAACAAGATACTTTTTCTTCCAAACTTACATCTATTTAAAACTGATAAGACAACTATAAAAATTAATTGTTGCTTCTCAGCTTCTAGAAGCAGAACTTGACACTTATATGGAACGCTTGCTATAGGTTTGATCTTAGGCATGCAAGCATAAACATTTTGAGATTTGATTTGATTAACCAGCTGCATCAAACAAGGACACCTGTGAATGACCTGTCAAACCAAGAGAGACGTTTCAGAGAGCATCCTACAGTATCAGGAAGGCTGGCTAACAGGCAACAAAGCTTTTCATTTTTAAAAACATTAGAGATGCTGTAAATATAAATTGTACTTGTCCTCACACTGTTTCTTACTGCTATTGTTGCTTGCTGCCATCTGTTGATGTACAGGCTAATTTAGGACCAAACACTCTAAACCCATGTTCAGGCAGCACCCACTTGTGCACCCACACAAGTTAACTCAGCTGCAGCCTCCAACAGCAAGCTCCAACATGTGAACAGTGCTGCTTTCTGCTGGACAAAGACATTTACATTTTCAAGACATTAACAAAGAATCCTAGAACTCCTTCCCTATTAAAAATTAAAAATCTACTCTGTCTTGATCACTTTCAGCTCACAGAAAAAGACAGATAAATCTCTGCTAGTATAGTTGCTACTCTGTGTTCCAAGTGGAAGCTCTGCAAGCACAGAAGGCTCAGGAAGGTGAATGATATGGGAAACTGGGGACTGTGAATTATAGTAAAGTGATAGATTGAAGCAGGAAATTTTTCTTCTCTGTGTCATAAAGGATTACCCTGAAGAGAGCTTGAGTATTGTTTTGAATAGATGTCAATAGCTTCTTAAAGAAATGAACTTTTTACCTTCCCAAGTAAAAGAAATGAAACCCCATAAAATACTTTGTGTGAGAAGTCTTCTGAAACCTTACTGCAATCATGGCATCTAATGACTATGGGTAGAAAAACATGACAGGCAACCACACAGCCATCACTGCTGGTGATATCCAAATTACCTTTTAAGTATCTCTAACAGACAGTAAAAACTTTACTCACTAATTGCTTTGTAAATGCAGGTGAAAAATCCAAGGAACATAAGGGAATATAAAAATAATCCAAAATACAGCAAAAAATATAGAGGCTTTTAAGAATCCTACAACAAAATGCAGAACTCAAGTTCTGAACATAGGCCTACAGAAAATAAACAATGGTTCCATTAGCATCTTTGGATTCACAGTGCATCCAAAGATGAGGTAGAGGTAGTACATGCTGTTTCATCTCGGTGAGGTTTGGGGGAAAATTTGTTTTTCTTGGTGCTTGTTGTTGTTGTTGTTTTTTGTTGTTGTTGTTTTGGTTTTGGTTTTTGTTTTGTGGTGGGTTTTTCTGTTGTTTTTTGGTGGGGTTTTTTTTTGGTTTTTGGTTTTTGTTTGTTTGTTTTAGAGACTTATCTTTCTTGAGGGAAATTTTTTGAGTTTCTGAAATGATGCTGGAAACATCTCAAGTTGGACCTCATAGCAATAGCAGAAGCTACCACAGAAATCGGGGACTGTGATGCACACCTCCCTTGATAGACTTCAATTCTACTTTCTCTGGGAATTATAGGCAGATTAAAAGGAATTGTTTTGTGGAATCATCAGTGTGCCTCCAATCCATTCAGATGTTTCTGCTTATGGATGTGAAGGGACATCACTTTTCATAGAGGAAGAAAGATAAGCTAATGGAGCATGCAAAAGCCTTATGCAGCCAGCACAAAAGGGTTAATAAATTTCCCTGTAAAGATACTGTAATGTCATTCTCAAGATAGAATTGTCAAATTTTACAAAAGGAAAGAATGTGACATATGTTGTTTAACAGAATAACCTAGAGACAACAGATATGATGAGGAAGCAGTCGATTCAGAAGAACACTGGATGCTCAAGGGAGAGAAAACTGTAACTTTAAATTGTAACATCTCTGGAGTAAGAACCATCCTTAAACTTCCAACTTTTCATAACAGCACCCAGAATCAGATGAGTAGTGTAAAGCAGTGAAATGGCTTTTTCTTTGAAAAGAGCCATAATGCCTTCCAGGAAACAAGCAGCTTCCATGCAAAGTTTTGTAAGACTCAATGTATTTTTGTAAAATTTTTGTATTTCTATTAGAATAAGAAAGCAATGGAAGAATGCTGACAGCATGTGGTTTATCCTGCCTGAAAGAAGTAAAAGGGAATGACAAGAAGACAAGAAGGTGTGGGGTGACTTATTTAGTCTGAGAATTCACGATCTAGCTTCAGATTCTAAAAACAAGTAGCATTTCTTATCTCCAGAAATAACACATAAATTTAAGTGTCCTGTAATGACCTATAGCTGCTTTGATTCTGCAGCATTTCACCTGAGATCCCAGTGCAATTTAACATTCAGAAACTTTTTTTCTGTATTGTAAAAGCAGTTTGAGAAAAACTAATGAAGTTATGGTTTTCAGCAGGAATTATTGACTTAAAGGATAACTGATTAGTGAGAAGTCCTTCAAAGGACGAGTCAACAATAACACACACGTGAGAAAAATGGGAAATATTTTGGGGATTACAGAGAAGCCTATTGTACCACTTGACTGAATGTTGGTTAAGTTTTATCTTGGACTCTGAGAAAGATGCAGATCAGCCAAGAAAGCTGCAGATCATTGAAAGAATATTCCTTAAAATGCAATATAAACCCATTCTCCCAAGTATGAAATCTATTAACATCAGTTGAAATAGGAACATGTAAATCTGGCTGTTTTTAAAAGGTTAAAAAGATGTGGGAAGTAATATGTAGAAGAGTACATGTGTAAAAAAAAAAAGAAACTGCAACAGCAACACATGTAATGGACATCAACAAAGCACTACTTAACATGAGATGTTGATTATAGTTAAGTTCTAATTACATACTCCAGAAAAGATTTCTGGTATTTAAGCTGAAACTAACTTTAGTTCAAAATTTCAGTGACTCAGCCCTTAAGTGCTACCTACTTATGAATAGATGCTGATACATTCTGCTTTATGCTGCCCTGCACAATTAGAGGTTGACAAGAAGAGTAAGTTTCCTCCCTGATTTCATTATGTAATGGTGTAATTGCTTTATGGAGAATGAATGATGTTTTAGCAAAAAAAAAAACCAAAACCCAACATTTTCACAGTTATCCTTGCATATACCAAACAGTTTAAAAAAAATTAAAGGATACTTAAGTCTCAGAAAACAGTTATTAAACCTATCCCTACTGTATTAGAAGAAACAGTGTGAGCAAAGACCTTTACAGCTGCTTCTGTAGCTTGGTTGTTTTTTATTTAGTTTGGATTTGTGTTTTTTTTCCTAATTCTTTTTTTTTTCTGCAGAGTTTGCAGTATTGTTAAGAGCAGAACAGGCAAACATTTCCCTTAGGTATGATGTAATGAGCCTCTCCAATGATATTCATTATCGCAGCAATTTACTTTTTCCTAGAACTGTGTATAAGAATCATATTTCTAAATAATATTTCTAAATCATATTTCTAAATCTCATCTCTCTCCTCATCAGTTAAATACGAAGATTTTAATTGCAGGTACTGCAACTGTTCTGATCTCTCTGCTTACCTGATGTGGCCTATTTTAGTTTCTTTTTGTGCCTGTGAAAAACATCTGCTTATTAAGAAATGTTGAAAAATGAGAGCAAGGTATTCTAAATACATCTTCTGTGCTAAAACACAATATAATAGCTGTGATGAGGACTGTGACTGCAGCATGCAGCCCATGGCCAAGACAGGGCACATAGGAGACAGCTATGAAGCTGTGGTCCTTCTCAGAAATTCGGATGTACAGTTCAGGAGTACTGAGAGGAAATTCAGGACACAGCAGTTGGTAGCACTGCTGCACACCTAGCAAGAAAGACGGACCAGAAGAGAATATCTTATGAATATTTCTCTTTATCTAACCCTTAAATGTTAACCAAATATGGTGTCAGGAATTCTGTCCTACCAATCATCTTTTTTTAGGTAAGAGAGCACTCAGAGTAAGTCTTTCAGGAAGCAGAATGGGATTCTAGAGTAAAAACAAGAAAGATAGGTCAAAACTTCTTTCAGCAAAAGGAAATTAAAAGGCACCATTTCTTCCTTCTTCCTTGTATATCTCAAAATCTGAGTGGACTGACAGAATTACTAGTGAATGGGGCCTGTTTGATTATAATTTAAAAGTATTTTCTCATTTTTTACATCTTCCTCCCCCCTCCACCGCAGTCCCAGACAAGCAAAGGCAAAGTCAATAGTTTAGAGTCACTGTGACTGAGAGTCTGGAAGAGAGCAAAGAATGAGAAATAAATCTAGTACTTGCTGATCCAGCTAATATGAAAGTCAAGGAAATTAGCAAAGCTCCTTGAGAAATGTCACAGCATTCTACTACAGGAGGGAACCACTGTGCATTGGATTTGAAGGCTAGAAGCAAAAGGTTACGAGACACCAAACTTAATTTAAAGAAAAAAAAACCCCACAGTTTATTTGAGCTACTTATTCATTAACAGAACAATCTGTTCCTTTATGATTGATAGCTCGGGAAATATGCTGTCAAGGGCAACAAGAAAGTCTCAGAAAAGCAAATTTTTTCTGTACAAGGTATATTCATTCAGTTATATAAAAATTCTGAAGGAAAGCCAGTGAAAAGTAATCATATTCATGTGATTCCCAGTATGATTGGTCTGGGCTAGAGAAAAGAAACCAAAAAGCATCCTGAAATAGTGAAGTGAATTTTATTCTTCATGGGTAAAACACACCAACATGCATAATGTGACCATGAGGTGGAGGGGGATGAAATACTTAGGACAGCAAACTCACTGCCCTGGACTTGAGAGCAGACTTTGGCCTCTTCAAGGCACTACTGAGTGTAGTCCAATGGGAATTAGCCTCGGAGGGCAGAGGGAATGCCAGAGGGAGGCCAAGGATGCTGGCTGGTATTCAAGGATCACTTCCACCAAGTTCAGATGCATCCCGACAAGGAGGCAATCGGGCAAAAATGCCAGCAGGCCTCCATGGATGGATAAGGGGCTGCTGAGCAAACTCAGAGCAAAAAAAGAAGCTTTCAGAAGGTGGAAACAAGGACAGGTGGCTTTGGAGTAATAGAGTAAAATTGTACAGGGTGCAAGGGATAAAGTTAGGGAAGCCAGGGCCCAGTTAGAATCGAGTGTGTCCCCTTCACCCCTTTTTACTATTTCTTTCTATTTCCCTCTATATCACATTTACTGCTACATAAAATCTGTATTTTTTACTTTGGCACACAGTCTCGTTTGCATCTTAATTCAGGCAGAGGTATCTCTCCAATAATTTTAATAACCATATCTTACCATCATTAAAACAAACAAAAACATTGCAAGTGTTATTGGTACTTCTCCTACCATAAACGATTATTGTATGTATTAGAATAACAGAAAAACTTTGATTCTGTTTCAAATTACAGTCAAAAATAAATTTGCCAAATCCATAAGCCTGTATATTTTAGTTAGGATTCATGGTAATAGTTTGATGTCTTAGAGTTAATAGGAATTATGATTAGTTTGCAACAGTGATGGGGGGGTTGCATAAATTTCACTTATCATGATTATAGGCAAATCATCAGATGGATTAATTTGATTATTTATAATTCTACTTAAAAATTAATGCAAAATCCTGATCACCAAGGAGGTTTTGCTTCCTGAAATCACTCTATAGTCTTGCTGATGTCCACCAACAATTTTAAAGAATTAAAGTATGCCCTAAACTCTCTGAATGGCACTTGTTATTCACATTTTTTTGTGAAGCAATAAGAGAGTAGAACTTATCTTCAAATGTAAACAATTGCTATGCATTTATTTCATTTCTTTATAGATCTGTCGGCTTTGGATGTAAGAATAAACTTTGCTTTCAGCAGTCCCACAGGCATGATTATTACAGGATTTACTGCCTCATATGAATCACTGAAACAGCACTTAAGAAAAAAGTCTGAAATGAAAACTACTATAAATAATATAACTACTGGATATTCAATCTCAATTGAGGATTTTGAGAAGTGTTTTGTTGTTCATTTAGGGGTTTTTTTCCCCCTTTTTTTGTTTTGTTTTGGTTTGTTTTGGTTTTGTTGGGTTGGGTTTTGTTTGTTCTTGTTTGGTATGTTTATTTAACCTCGAGAAATGTAAATGAGCAACTGACATATTATAATAAGAAAATCAAAGTCTGTACTATTAGAGTTTGAAGCTGCACTACCCAGGAATCAAATAATTTATTTTCATAATCATAGTGCAGGTCAATTGAATTTGGCCTGATTTTCAGCGTGGACTTGATTGAAATCTTCAGTTCAAACCTGCACCTAAGATTTGCTTGATCTGAAATCTGATTTGTGTGTAGTAAGAGGTTAAGTCATAAAATGATAACTTTTTTGGAGGTTAAGTTTCATAAAGAAATTATATATGCAAACTATGGAAAGGGAGTCACGGGAAGGAAGAAAGAGGGGGAAATCCCACAAAATCCAAAAGAAATGTGGTTACATTTTTCAACACCCAATTTTAATATGTACATAAACTTCAGGTTGAATACTGATATTAATCAGAAAATCTTCCGGACTGAATTACAGGCTCAGTACATCCCCTGCCCCTTTTCTCTCCAAATCCTGGCATGAAGTACAGGAAAGTCACTGTAGAAGAGAACTGTCCTTAAACTGATGTATATTGATTATTTGCTTAAGACAAGATATATACTCAAGATGAGTCGAGCTGATACACATTGATGATTCCACTGGATAAATGCACCTTAAGCCATATTATATTTCAGTAGCATGAGGAAGCGTTCATGAATTCTTTATTTTTACCACTTTTCAGTGAGATCATTTTTTGAGTAAACTACTCCAGGTTGTGAATCACACTGGTAGAATGCAGCAAAGTCAATTATTTCCATTTCTGCTAACACATGTTGTTAGCCATTTATTAGCATATCATTTAAGTATACTGAGATCTGCTGACATGATTGGAAGATCTACGTTTTTCTGTGGGGCAGCTATTCCCCATGTCAGAGATTATTCCTTTCAAGAGTAATTCCTTTTTTGCTTTATTTTCATTCTTGAAACTTGCCACTTCAGCTATTTGGTGTAAGCAAGCACAGAGGAGATTACTGTTGTTTTTTCAAGCACACAACACACTTACTTGCAAGATTAAGTACTTGGTTATCCAGTAATGTTAACATAAGATATTTTACTCAGCAAATTATTGTATTCTGGCACCTGAAAGTAATGACTTCTTATATTTTCCTTATTTTTCAGATGATGCTTAACTCTAATTGTGGCAACATCAATATGCACCCAGTGTTGTCTCAGATAAAGCAAAAAAAAAGAACAAAAAAAAACCCAACATTTTGAATGCTAACAAAAGGAACTTACCTGACCGCCCATCCCGCTGAAAATCTACATGGTACCATTCACCATCATTCACCTTCTTCTGCAAGGCTTTTATTTTTATAGTACCTGATCCCATGTCTAATAGTAGGTAGAGGTGGCCATCAAGCATCTCAATAGCAAAAAAATCAACCTTCACCATCTGTGGATGTTTGGCATCTTTTTGGTGCCTTGGTTTCCCATGACTGAAGAGAATCAGGCCATTTGGCTCAGTTGTACGAAAGTCAAATGATATTGAGCCTGTTTTCTTGGCATTCCACTTTGGCAGAGAAATGAAAGACTCCGGTGTTTCAAATGTGATTGGATCTAAGGTTGCAACATTCTCACATTTAAATGCTACAACCCCATGAATCTTCATTTTAGGATCCCCTTGCTTGGCAAGTCGAGACAGCTCCAACCTGACATCGTTATTTTTATATACAACCTGCAAGCAAAGCAGAGAAGTTATTCGGAGAAACTTGACCATTTTAACCAGACATAATCCTGAATAGGCACATTATTTAGAGGAAAATGATGATAATATATGAATATGATAATTTACATACAAACAAGATGAAATAACTATTTTATTGACTAATGATTTAATAATTGTTTTCATTAAACCAAACAAAGTTGCTCTAAAAATATCCCTGGAGTTAATTCTAACAATCTGAAAGAATCTACACATAATTTATACTATGAGTTGCAAATTAGCTTGTGTGGTCTTGATTACTTAAAAGCTTTCTCTGCACAGTCATTTTGCTATTATAAAGTAGTATTAAATTTGTTCTTCCTCTAAACTCTTTGTCACTGTCTTAAAATCTTCTGTTCATGTACAGAAAATATACCAAGGTCAGATGCTTCATAATTTAACATATTTTCAGTTTGTCCTTGGGGCTGAGTAGAAGCATTCGTGGAATTCATGAGGCTGTATAAGATAGGGGAACTAATATAATAACAGATCAAAACAGGCAAAACCAGGAAAACCTTTGAGCCCATTCAATTTGATTAAAAAAACCCCAACTTATGTATTTTCCCTGACTGAAGACTTTTCTGATAAAAATGAAAGACAATATTAGTTTTAAATCCAATTGACCTCTGCAGCAAATATTCTTGCTTCAAATCACATTTTAACTTGGTCCAAGAAGCCGGTCATGATGCAACCATTTCCCAGGGTTCTAATGTTTATTAGTGTTTTCTTAAATTGCTGCTTTTTCTGAGTTATCCATAATAGAAGAGCTGATGAAATGAGCTCCTCAATACCAAAGGCATGCACAAGTGTTTTGTCAATACTTTTAATTGTTCAATAAATTATACACTCAAGCTAAAATACCACTGAAGGGCTGAATACAAAACCATAGTGACAGAAGCTAAAACTTTCTTCTCTGTTTCTAAGGTTAAGCCCTACATTAAAAAGCAATTTGGAGAAAAAGCAACAGCTCAGCAAAACCAAACACTTTGTGCTGAGGCTTCTTCATCTACAGATCTGCACCATTCACGGCTAGATCACATCTGGCCCTGATCCAGTGTTCCAACTATGCAGTGTAGTTTGGAGCTGTTCAGGAAACCCATCACTGGTTCAAACTTTACATCCCTACTGGGGGTTAAAAAGTGCTTACTGAATTCTTAGGATAGAGCTCCTGGATTAATTTCCTCCGAGACCTAGTTTGAGCATACATAAGGCCCACTCTGACATCCAGTAAGGGAAAAACACAGCAGGGCTGTGCTACTATTAGAAATCAAAGCACTAGCACTTACACAATCTAAAATGGCATACCCCAGAAGTATAGTTGATATTGAAAAATGATGTTTAAAGATAAAAGGAAATGATTGATAGACTGACAATTTTTTAGTAAGAATTGTGTTCATTCCAATTATATTATTATCTACAATGCAAATTTCATCATAAGACTTGTCAGAATCATTCTACTATAATAAAATGTATCCTAAAAGTTAATAAATAAGCCTATTACTTCATTTATTTCAGAATTGAGTACAATAATGTTGTTCCCATGAGAGCTGTCTCCAAAGACAACAGATAAACCTCACCATGGATTGCTGACAGCAGAAATGGTACTCTGCTACAGAGACAGAGATAATGTGTTCTTCAACTGAAGACATTACAAGTGAATAGAATTGGACTAAACTGTAATCTTAGATAGTAAGTTTCCATATTTCCATTTATCAAATACATCCGCAAGACCTGAGATTTCACAGACTCTGCAAAGGAGTGGAGAAATAAGCACATGCAAGTGACCTCCCTTTGGGGTGGCTTTTTGTCTTTAGAATGAAGAGGAGGAAGCCAGGAGCCTGGGAAGTTACTTAGAGGCATCTGGTCTCATGAAGCATTGACCACTTTGTGTGGCAAGAGGGATTTTGGATAGCTCCTGCTTCAGTTGAAGAAGTTACAGGGGCAACCTTTCTAGATTAGACTGAAAAGCATTAAACACTGCCTGTGGATGCAATAAATAAAAAAGGAGCAAATGGTCTTTTATTAGAACTAAATCCTGCTTGACAATGAAAGTAAATATGGCAACAAAGAACATGATAAGATCTTCTTAAATTGACTGCTGAACAAGAGCAGGTTCCAGGACACGGCAAATAAATGTAAAAAGAGAATTTATTGCTTATGGACAAATGAAACTGTCCAATCTTAATGAAATTAGTTGACTGAATATTACAATTAGGAATTAATAGCTATGTTAAAAAACTCAGCAGACTAAAGGAAAGCTAGGTTTTCCTTGAAGTCTAAAACAGCTTAGTATGAGCTGAAGTAATTTGCCAACTCAGAAATAATAATTTATAATAAATATGGTTTAAGAACATAATGGACAAAGTGAAATGGTTTTCTCAATAACTTATCACCAGCTGTTCAATTAATTTATGAGGGAAATGTTGCTAGAACACTTTAGTAACAGTGACAAATATTGTCAATTTTATGCCACCAATATTAAAACATTCTTGGAATCCCTAAATATTTTAAATGACAATTTTGTGCTTCCGTATTCCACAGCTGAAACTTCATAGCTACTGAGGAGCAAAGGACTGCATTTTATTACATACGTTGTGGGGAAACTTGAATAAAGCCTATATCTAAGTTTGAGAGTGCATATGTTCTAAGTTTTAGAATGTGTTTATGTTCATTTACTTTTACTAAACGGAAAATTTTGAACTGAATTGTCATACATAATTAGTAATAAAACAGGAATGTATGAACCATAGCTGAAAAGACCTGTAAACTATTAACTGAATGCAGTTTGCATTTGGGAAGCTGTTTCCTGGTGTTATGCTGAGATGCTTACCCCTCTCCCTATCCATGAAAAATGTACTCAGCCATCGGTGAAGCACAGCAAAAAGGAGAAAAGCAGTAGGTTCACAGAAATTAGTTGTCATTAAATTTTGAGAAAACCACTGAACAGTAAGGAATAATTCTGAGACTAATATCTGCTTTATAACTCATGAAGGTACATGCTTCAAAAACAACAGCCTCTAGGGTACAAATGACTGACTGATTTATCCATTGATTTTGCCTTTTAATTTTTTCTTTTGCTTCTGGGTGCATAAGGACAAACATGCTTTTAATAGGGCTTATATTATCTGCTATTTCCATCTGAGGCACACAGCATATAACCTCAACTTGGTACATCCTCCCTCCTTTAGAGACATAGATCCACAGTTAGTCAAGCAACGGGAATTTGCAACGGAGAAATATTGGAGTCACATTCCCCTTTACTCCCACACAACCCACCAGTCAGAATCCTGGCATCCATTGGGTTGGCCCTGGCTTTTAGCTTGCTCTTGCACTCACTTTCATACCTGAGCAGCACTCTAAGTTTCCTGCACATGAAACTACCAGCCGTCAGGGACTTGTATCATGCCATTAAGAGCACCATGAATTTGTCTTGTGTTCATTTTGTTCTTTCCTGTTAAGATCAAATTAGTTTCAAGGCCTCAGTCTTTAAAATATATAATTACCTCGTTCTTGGAAACTGCAAAAGGTCACCTAAACTCCGAAGAAAAATGGAGCAGTTAGCAATTCCCCACATAATTTGCAACCAAGGTATCCAAAGTGAGGAATAAATTTAGTTTCTAAGAGAGACAGAGTAGAACATTTTACAATCAAGATACAGGCTTCCTTTGTAACTATCTAGGCCAATCACATGCTGGGTAACTTGCAATATCACAGGGCTGTGTCTTAACAAATAAAGATATATTATGTATAGTTTTTTTTTTTTTTTTTTTTTTTTTTTTTTTTTTTGCAAGCCAGAGCACTACTACACAATGAACTCCAGAAGTGTAAGGAGGTATAGAACTATGAATAACCCTGGGAAAAGGTGAAGGAAAAGAAGGAATTTATACTAGGGATGTATCCTAAATATGTAACTGTTTAATTAGCAAATTGATGAGTCAAGAAATTTTTAAAAATTAAAAAAAATAAACAGATCTCTATCCATTCTTTCTACTGACCCTATCCCATGAGATTTAGAACCATGAAAGGCGTGAAAGAATTTCAATTCACTATTTTCAACTCAAAGCACAGTCCTTTCTACATCAAACAGTATGAATGAAGAAAGGTCATTACCCTTAAATATTTCAAAATACTGACCACCTCTGCCAGCAATAGCTTTTCAATCACTGAGATCAAAAATCCTTTAAATTATTATGAAGCATTTATTTCAAATTACTTTACATTCTTAAAACCAAAGACAATCGTCAAGAAGCTGATCACATCACCTGATTTGCAGCATCTAGGTTTCCTTGAGTGTAAGTGTAGAAGGGATTACAGACAATCCTGCCCTTGCTAAGTCACAGTTGTACTAATTGCCAAACAAGAGGAACAGCCTTGCCCTTAAATGGGTTTCAGCTGTGACTGATAAAGATAAATGTGATAAAAGGAGTGGGTTGGGTGGTCAAGAGGATCTTGAGGAGGTAGCAGAGCCCTGAGGAAGAAGGAAGGATCTAGAGAGACACAAAGAAGAATGAAACAAGGAAAATTGCTGCTGTGAAAGATCTGCTGTGTGGTCAGTCTGGACCTGATGGAGTCAGTGCCTGCAGTCATAGTCCAGCCAGGTAAAGCCTCTGATCAGTCTGCAAACCAATACTTGCAGTTACAGTCCAGCAGGAAATAGCCAGCAGCAGAGTCTGCAGTTGGGCCCTACAGTGGGAGCTTGCTGTAGTCAGAGTCAGGATGGCAAAGCTGTGAAGAAGAATAAACTGGGACCTTTTTCACACTGTTCAATGAGAGTCTGTGTCTTGGCTCATTTCTACCGCTAACAAGAGGTCTGCTGCAACACTGAGAATCAAAGAGAACCCAGGATTTCAGAGCACCTACCTATGACCTTGCTCCAAAGGTCTATTTACTTAACTGGGACATGAGGTAAAATACTTTTCTATTGCAATTGAATTCAAATGCAATTTGAATAAATGGATGATCCCAGTATCAAAACCTGTTAAAAACTGAATTACATAAGTCTTTGTTACCATAAAACAGTACTATCATGCTTTCATATTTCTGTGAAACCTGTATCACCTGTGGCATACAATCACAGTTAATTCCACAAAAGAGAGATTAATATCTCCCAAAATGGTTCAGGTAGGTGCTGCCAACCTACAGGTTTCCCTTGAAAAGTGGTGTCAGCAGGAGGGAACTTGCTGATGTCAGAAACTGTAACAATGGGACTTATAATAGGAAAGCCCAAGGCAATTTTTTCAGCTTGCTTTACCAGCAGCTGGAATTTCAATGCTCATTGAGAATTACTTGGTGCACACAGCACGACATTGCCTAGAAATCCAATGGCAAAACTGACCATTAACAGATAGGTATTTTTTAATCACTTTTTGTATGGTTTTGAACTAATATGGGAATATCAGCTTCTCACAGGAGGCTTGTCATTTTGCTAACGTGCCTCCATGTATTTTCAAGCTCCAAAATGGATATATCAAGGAACACAGCAAGCTACAGACTATTTACACAAAACTTAAGGAGCCCAAGTTCAAATGTTTGCAATGGGGTACATTTTTGAACACAATGTGAAAGCACAGAGATGAATTACAACAGCTATTCAAACCTTTAAATCATAAACCATCTTTGTTTTTGAACATAGAGAAGAAATTAAGGAAATACTGAAAGCTCCAAGGGCATACATTGAATTCTCCAACTTATTCCTCCTCAACTGAAATGGTTTTCATTCTCTTAAGGTCAACATCTGTGCAAATGTAGTGGTGATGGTAGTGTGGGCCATTTAGAAAAGGGGGTCATGGAGCACCAAAATAAAACCCAGGTAGCTCGAGAGTCTTACCAAGTGGGAGGTAAGCCTAAGAACAACAGGATAGGATTCTGTGGTATGGATACTTAAACACCTGGAGAAAACATGTGCGTTTTGTGCATTAATTTAGATTAATTTAGATTCAGCTCAAAAAACCCCTTCACTTAATTGATCTAAGAAACAAAAAAAAAAAAAAA
>VXBI01014245.1:1179339-1211839 GCA_013397375.1 Toxostoma redivivum
AAACAATTAAAATAACCCAAACACTATAGTGCAACAACTTCCTTGGAATATGTATCTGGGAGTTTCACATTCTGCTGTTTCTTCTTCCTGTCCAGTCTGAGCACTCAAAACTTTGGCGTGCAAACAGATCACACTCAGACTTTTGAAAAATATTAAATGGGCTTTTGCAAGGCAAACATACTATTCATACAGCATGTTTATGTGCTTCGTTCTACTTTTTGTTGTGCTGTTCATAGGTTTACATATAACAAGTAGATTTTTAAAATCAGACATTCTCTTCACAGACCACTTTGGCTTAAGGTAGAAAGAAGAAAACCATTAAAATTACTCTTGTGTTAGGAAGTCAGGATCAGTAATCCAGGGATTTGGGTTTAACCTGCATCTAAATGCTTCACAGAAAATTTAATTTCTCCTTGCTTCTCTGTAAATTGGATACAGCATCTCCTCACAGGGCAGAAACTTGCTTGAAGACTGAAGTTTGCATTTCCAGCACAAAATCTAGTGAATCTCCATCCAAAATCAGACACACCTACACACACTTTTCCTATAGGGTGTCAATCCCCCATTTTCTTTCAAAGGAAAACGTGTATGATATAGATGATTTCTACAGAATCCAGAGCTCATTGATCATTCAGATTAAAAAAAAAAAACAAAACAAAAATGTGCCAAATCTGCCTAAACCCTAAAGCTGAACTTGAACAATCCATGTGTCAGGGTGAACACAAAAGTATAGCATCCTATGCCCTGATAATGTACTTGGTAAGTGCTTTAATGACACACTCCATGGCTAACTAAAGACAACAAATTTGTGATGTTTGTTGTTTCTGTAACTAAGAAACATGGGCGTTTTCTGCACTCCCCTTTCTTAAAATAACAGGATATATTGCACATAAGGCATTTGGAAAACTTCTGTCTACAAAAAGCAGCCATACTTAATGCACACAAATTTATGCTCTATTTAAACTACCAATTATCATATCCCTGCAAATTACAGGAAGGAAAATGGGTACAAAGAAAAAAGGCTAAAATTACCATAACCATAGGGAATTTCACTATTGTTTCAATAGTGCACCTGTACTTCTACTGTAGATTGAAAATATCACTCTCCTACCCCAAATAATGCTATAAAAAAGAATGGGGGGGGGGGGAAATAAAAAAAAATCAAACCAAACCAGAAAAACACAAGCCCAAAAGGACCCCCACAATTTGGTACAAAGCAGATATATTATTTACCCTAAGGCAATAAAAAGTTGGTAATGGATACATACCCCTGTAGAAACAATACCAGTACTGACAGAAGCAAAATTATAGGTATACAGTGAGTGAATTTAAATTCCCTGTACAGTATGGGGAAAGTCACCTCAGTTTAGAGCATGTCACCTGTTTGCAGAATTAATACAGTCATGACAGCTCATCTTGTAGGCCAACTAGTCTTTTCTGCTGGAGTTTTGAATGTGGATCCAGGAACTGTTTGTTTGTTTTCTCTCCTACTTTGACTGCCCAAATAGAGACATTTTAAGGGGATGCCAGAAAATGCCTTTTCATGTTCCTAGTTACTGGAGTATCATTTGACATGATATAATGGCAGAACTTAGGAAAAACAGAAAATCAACATTTTTTTCCTAATAACATTGATAATGGGATTGTTATGTTTTTCACCCTGCTGTGGACACAAGTCTTTTGAAGATCTTTTTTCCCTTCTTCAATAGACATTTTTGCTATTCTTTGTACGTCCTGCTGTCTGCTGCCAGACTGCTAAATGTTTCTGACCGGTTGCTATGCTTTCTGTTTTTTAAGAAATGGGTTCAAATTTCCTTTCCTTTTATTTTTTTTTTTTTTTTTTTTTTACTTCCCATGGCAAGGACTCATAGAAATTTCTTGGCAACAGCTAAATTGCAGACTTCAGGGATAAATTCATTCCACAAAAGCTCTATTGGTTCCCTAGTAAAGATAAGGCCTTTACCAAGACATAAGTCATGAAACAAAAACAAGAGAAACAGGAACCACCAAAAGGAAAACAAAATCTATTATTTAAGGTAAAAGCAGCTTTGCATTAAAGTATTGTAGAAAGTCTAAGAAAGAAAACAAATTATATGCTACCTCCAATGACTGTTTGGGAAAGGAAAGAGCTACAGGAGACTCAATTGTCATGCTGCATTTCAGCTTTTCCTTTTCTTTCTTTCACAGTGCAGTAAGAGTCACCCAAGACTAATGCTGCAGCAAAGTCAGAAATGTGCTGTTTTTCATTTCTCCATTAACCATTCTTACCCAGGATCAACTAAAAGAACTCTTTAAGGTCTATAAGAAAGAGAGATTGTAAGGAAGACCACCATCATTACTGTTTGTAGGGTTCGAGGTTTATTTCTTTAGCATAATATTAATTATATGCTAGATTTTCCCCTATCTTTAGCACCTAAAGCTTTAAATTCAAGGTCAGAAAACACAGAAGAAAATAATGAAAAAAATGAAAAGATAATATATATGCAAAAATTAATGTTCTAAAGAACATCTTAACTCAAGTGCATTTGAAGGCAACATGACAGATGTACATAAAATATGAGTTACCTTTCATTAGGGTAGGAGTCATATGAGTTAAAAATGGAAGTTTTCACAAAAAGAGAAAAATAATGAATCTCAAATTAAAAGCTAAAACGAGCTCAACACAATCCAAGTAGGGGAGGTCAGGGATCTGAACACAAACTAACAGAAACTTGTTTAAAAAATTCAGTTACCAACACACCTAACCCTGAACACCTGAATAATTTGAACAAACATTTTCTTCCATATTAAACATGATTGAAAACACAGGGAAAGAACTGTAGGCTTCAAATTAAATGCAAAATGTCAATTCTACATATCATTTGGTGAAATGAGGGAGGTTTATTCCACCCCTCACTAGATTTCCTTCCTTCCTTCAGCCTCTCCTGTAAGATTTTTAGTAGCTGCCAACTTATGACTCTTAATTTATTATTTCTCCAGAATAATAAACACCAAACTGGCTTTTTCTTCCCCTTCTCTCTCACCTGTATACATTACTCCAGCCTCCAGCTGAATAGCTGGCTCTTGGCTCTAGGTGCTTTTAGCTGCTCAGTGATTTGAACTCATCTCCATCTCCCAATTCCTGGTTTGAAAGAACCTTCTGTTCCACTGAGAGGAAAATGGCCCTCTTTTATGAACTTTTGGCTAGCCTCCATATAGAAACCTCATTCCCTCTCAGCTCTGTTGGCTGACTATTGGCTCTGTGAATTTGGCTACTTGTTGTTGACAAGCTGTAGAAACTTTGCTTCTCCCACTGTGAGAGCCAGCACAGCTCTTACCCTTTAGCTTAACAGCTCTCTGATTTTCTGTGATATTAATATAGCAAGAATTTATGCAGTTGTTGACTAACTTTTGCTCTACCAAGATAGGTAAATAGTTTAAAAATAAAAATGAGAATCAAATTCCCACCCATTAACTACACTGGGCACATTCCTGGAAGATATCCAGGAAAATCCTTCCCCACCTTCACCTGCAATTTCTTTTGAATCTTTATAATCCCTTTGAAGTATCCTATTAGCTCTCCAGTACTGCAACATGAGCAACTCTCCACGTCAGTGTTTTGAAACAATCTTTGCCTTCTTACATACCTATGACAATTGAAAGATAAGATTTCTGTGGTACTTCTGCATTCAAGGTTATTACTGTAATTGCAACACAAAGGTATCAAACCACCCCATGTTATTCAGGGGCAGCTTTTCCCTCACCAGTGTTCAGTGACAGAAAGGTACAGCTCGAGGCTGCTGCCACTGCATTCCTTTGCGCTCATTCTGTGCTCTCGTTCCTTTTCTAAACAGCCTATATTTTCTGAAATGGTAAATGAAGAAAGCAGCACTCATGCAGAGAAGCAAGAAGAAAAGCAGGGCTTTTCCAACATCAAAAAATTGATCTGTATAGTCCACAATGTGTGTGGCTAAAAGCATATAGAAATTTTCAAGAAAATAATTAATTAATGGGATATTTATAAGGCATCACTTTTCTATTTAAAGCCATCTCTAACCACAGCCCACCAATGGGTCAGCTTTATGTTAATAAATTTTATTGAGGTTATAGCTGTCCTCCAAAATAGACTGGTTCAACTAATTAAAATTATTTACCACTGTAATGATAAGGAGGAGGGATTATTTGAATTTCAAGACACGCTATCTCGTTGCAGTGAGAGAATGCAACAGAGCACATTTAAGTATGGTGTTTAAAGGGTCTGATGCTGCTTGATGACCTCCAAGCCTGAGATTTTGGGGTCAGCTTAATGTTAAAGGAATGTCAGACAATACAATTTACCTTTGGTTTGGTATTGAGTGAGAGGTCCTCAGCCTCAAGCCAAATCAATTCTTCTAAGAGATAATTAGAAAAAAATATATAATACTACAACAATGTTCATCTAAGAACATTCCAGTAGAGCAGCTTGCCATACAAAATGACCTGCCAACAAGTACCTTTACACAAGTTATTGCAGCTTATTGCAATTTAACACAATTAATAAACTTTTAAAAGTATATTGTTCTGTAAAATATTTTTGATAATGTAAATGTAAATTTGTCTGTCAAAATAAACACCCCTCACAGTATTCTGGCTTTTTTTTAAATAGCTGTGAAGAGAACTAAGTCTGAGTAAAGGGTAGACAATGCAATTAAGTGTTTATCACTTACCTCTGTCTTTGGGCACAACAATTGAGTGTCTCAACAATATTCTGTCATTTGTTTTCACTGCTGGGTTTTTTGGACATTTTTTTTTCATTTCAAATAAGCACTTAATCTTGAAACTACTTTAAATATAAAACATATTTTGAAAAGTTCTCAAATACCACTTGAGAAAAGTGGGAGGAAAATAGGATTTTCCTTGGACAAAAGTGTCAGGCAAAAATGATTTTCTATTTTCCCTAAAATACCTTCTTGGGACTACATATGGCATGCACTGAATTATACATGTATATATATAAAAAATAAAGGTATAGATGAAACTTAAATAAAGAATTAAGGTAGAATTACCACATCTATGGTAATAACTATTGTTTGTATTCATTTCAGTAAAGCTCCATTTCACAAAAAAATACAAGATTATGCAAAGAGATAAAGGCTAATTCAGGATTATTTAGCAAGCAGATGATCATGCCTAATAAAAACTTTAATTTAGGAGTAGGTAAAAGATAAGAAGGCAAAACTCAATGCAGTGCGGGCCTCATGACTATTGTACCCACAAAGAATAAAAGTATCTTTCAACAGAAAATAAATTAATAGCCTCATTCTGACTGAAAAAATGTATTTGAATACAATATTTAGTAAGCACAAATAAAAATATTGTGAAAAAATATTTATATAAGGTATTAATCCTCATATACACCAGGGCATGTGACTAAATCCTGCTGTTTGTACCTGTGTGATGCCAGCAAAAACCAGGAGGGCTCATTCCCTCTGCCTGGGCTGGAGTCAGACCCATGGAACCATCGACTCTTTGGAAGTGTTTGGCTTTCAAACAGGTGCTTCACGAAGATGAAAAATACCGTGAGGCCGACAGGAGACGTGTTGTTCTAACCTTAGTAATTTGATCTTTGGCCCCTAGCTGAGTATGACAATACACTTTCAAAATACAAGTTTAGCAACTCAAATTCCTAGCAGCCAGTGATATTAATAATCTGACTCAAACAGATACAGCAGTCTCGAGGCATGATTTTTGCTGTAATTCACATTATTTCTAAATCTATCTCACAGAAATGACAAATTTGACAAGTCTTATGCTTTCTAACAACTTCCTCTGAGCCGGAAAAAAAAGAAAGGTTGGCATACTGATTAATGTTTTTTATTTCGGCTTGGAATATCTGCTTTTATCCATTACTTACCTAAGTTTGGCATTTACTTCATGACTGAATTGGGGATTGCAAAACACTACCTTTTTCATCTCTATTATTGGCACAATGAATTGCATTATAGATTACTACTCCTAAACTGGGACCAATTTCCAAAACATCCTAATGTACCAAGCATTTTTCATTTATTTATTTGGTCAGAGAAAAAACTAAACCAACAAAAACAAATAAAAACTCGCCAAACAAACTAAAAACCCAACAAAATAACCCCCCTCCCCCCCCCCAAAAAAAGTCCTCCTGCTCATCTCTGTAATATTTATTTAGCTGAAATAAAATAGAGGTGTTCTCACCAGCTTGATTATACCAGCATTTCAGTTCTTGAAACTGATAATAAGGGAACCCCCAAACACAGATACAAAAGAAGTATTTCTGCAAATTTTAAGGTGTCTGATGTACTGCACACATTCACAGCTGAGCCAGAATACTGCACCTTTTAATCACATAAGTCACCTCACTGAATTTTCAATTTATTTTATAGTTCTCTTCCTAGGCATAACCTTATAATCTGCAAGTTTGAAGATATCTGAGCTGTATATGTAACCAAAAAAATAATAAATTCGTACAAGCTACAGTTCTCAGTTGTTATCAAAATAAGCACTTTTTATAATTGGATACATATCTAGAGCTGCAAACACCTGAAAAACTGACTTAACAATGGACTTTTGAATTGAAGAATATACTCTTTTGAGCATACTAGAACATTAAAATATTTAGGTAATTGACTTAGCAATTGGTTTAGATTTTTTTAAAACCATTTTGATTCTTATTAAATGTATGCTAAATATGTTTCAGGAAAAAATGGTAGAAATATCAACTTAGCTTCCAGATAAACATATTGAAACAATTGTAAAAGAGTTAAATAACTGTATTCCTCATTTGACAATTGGATGCTACTGGGATCGGCTCAATAGACATACAGATTTTTATATTTCTACAAATCTGGTTCATTAAAATGTTTTAAAGCATACATTTAATTTTTACCAACTGGAATTAAAAAATAATTATTGTCTCATTATTGCTTTCGAGTTGTCCAGTTAAAATTTGGAAAATATGCACTGTCTAAACGGCAAAGCAACATCTCAATCCCCAGTAGCTATTACACATGAAATTCCTTGGAATAAGTCTTGGAAAGAGAACATTCATTTCATGGGGTCCTTTTCCTTTGCAGTAGTATAGATTTTCTATTAAAAAAGCCCCTAAACTAACAGAACAAATAGAATCAAATTATCTAATTCCTGTCTTATTAGGAATTATCACAGAATATACTGAGTTGGAAGGGGCCCATCAGCATCATCAAGTCCAGCTCCTGACCCTGCACAGAACACCCCAAGGGTCACACCCTGTGCCTGACAGCACTGTCCAAATGCTTCTTGAACTCTGTCAGGCTTGGTGCTGTGACCACTGCCCCGTGGAGCCTGTTCCAGTGCTCAATCTCCCTCTGGGTGAAAAACCTTTTCCTGATATCCAACCTAAACCTCCCTGACTCAGTTTTATGCCATTTCCTCATACTCAGCCGTGTTTGCGAGTCTCCCTAAAAGCAGAGTCTCGTCTGAAAAAGCACAGAACAAATCTGCCAGTTCCTGACAGTTTCTCCAACAGGAACAAGCATCATAATAGCAGTGGTAAATGAGTAGATCATGTGAGAAAGGGTTGGAAGGACCGGGAAACTGACGTCGAGGTGTTCATGCTTGTAGATTTTACCAGCCAATTCTGGACTCTGATGATGCCTTACTGCAATATGTACTCACAGAACTTTATGATCTTATCTTTTAGTATAATGCATCATCAAATCCCTGTTGCTAATATAATATAATATAATATAACCCTAATTAAAGTGCAAGAAATAACAGAAACCTAGTCCACTTACTTTCTATGTTTTTAAATTAAATAACCTTAAAAAGCTTTTCCAGTAAGGGAAAGAGAACCTTGAGTGAAGAAGTGGAGAATATGGGTAACAAACATCTAAACATCACTATCAAACCAGGTTTGCAGCCTTAGAATGTCCAGGAAAATGACATTTTTAGCATTTCTGTTCAATGATTCTGGAGGAGCAAGACTCGTCAAAATCTTCCTGCCAGGTTCCAGATAGTTTTGTCAGTTTATTGGCTGGCTCTTGAAATCCAGTCTGCATTTTGCAATCTTTTTAATTTGCCTTATCTCACACAGAGCAAAATATTCTGGCTCTTTCCCCTAAATATAGTGACAGATGAAATATAGAGAAGCATTTTCTTTTCAAACATTTCCTTGGAACAGCTTTTTCTGTTTCTTTCATATTTCAATTTTAATCCTGATGTTGCTGAGTTGTGCTAAATATTTAATTTGTGCTAACCTGTCACTTATTTTTCCCCCCCATCTATATAGGTACAAATATTTATGAACAAAGCAGTAGCTGACCTGCACCTTGTATCTTCTGACAAACATATGCACACTGGGCAAATGGAATGAGAAGGGAGAAAGACAAAAATTTATTTTTCCATCTTTGGAGCTCAAAATAAGCACTCTCCATAAGAATGGCATTAATGAGAAGGAACATGTTGTTCCTTATGGTAATTATTTTAAGCATCCTATCTAGAGGCTCAGGAAGCTCAATTATTTCCAAGTCTGGCATGGGCAGAGTAAAAAGAGTGAGGAAAAGGACAGGGAAAAAATAGGCACAATCTGATTGACCAGTGATGTAGCTCAAGTCCACAGCAAGGGGCCAAAAGCTCATGAGTACTTTAAATTTCTCCCTCTTAGATACTCCTTGAAAGTGGAAAGGAATAATATGAAATTGATAACTCAAGACACATCACCTCCAGCCTCCTCAGCAGGAGACCAACATCAAAAGTTTGTGAACACAGAGGGCTATTCAGTATCAAATGAGTGTCCTTCCCACTGGTGTTTCAAAGGGTAAATACTCAGGACATGGCATGCATTGAAGAGGAATTTAAAATTGAAAAGCTTGAAAAGTCCCTGTGATGACCCACTTCTCTGGGTCACTGCACTCCCCAGTCTCCAATTATTCCATCCACTTTGTGCCTATGCAAAGCATCCACAAGTCCTTGAAGAAATATTGTCACATCTGGGAGACAAAGCGCTCTTTCTGAAGGTCATGACTTCTAAGAAAGTATACTCCTAACACCTTCTGTGATTATTTCCTTTGTATCCTTCCAAGCTGTATACTTTTAAGATAATATTAGTACCCAGAAAACTTACAGTTTTAGAAATGTAGGAAGAAAAATACTAGCAATAAAGGATGAAACTCAGGTCACAGTGAAATCACATCACTGGGTCTGTAAGCTTCCAAAACTCCCTCCTCACACACTTCCTGTGCCAGAACACAAACATCCTACATTTTTCACACTCCCTGATTTCCTCCTCCTCTTTAAATTTTATTTCATGAAAGTGTAATGAATAATGTATATAAAGTACTGTTATGGGATATTGATTTGCTAAGTCTGTGATGAATACAAACTCACTATGATCCACTGAGTAGGGTGAGTGGGAAACATTATAGAACTACTTTCAATGAGAAAAAAATCCGTAACACATCTCTAAACGATTCACAGAAATTACTTGTAGCGAATCTATTAAGTCCTCCAGCACAGCTCTCCAAGAACAGCATGCTTCCCTGCAGAATAGCTTCTGCTTCTTTATACAATCTACTCTGAAGTATCTCAGCAAAGACTGATACAGGGCTTTTACCAATGCCTTTGGGAAAGTGCTCTACTACATAATCTATTCTCACTGTCAATCATTTTTCCCTAATATTCATCCAATCTAAATTTTCACTTTAGTAAGCCCATCACATTACTCCCCTCGTGCTTCTGTGCTTTAGCATTTACACTCTTCAAATATTTATAGTTATTGTTCAGGAAAAAAAAACAGACCTTTTCCCTCAGCATATCAATTTCTGTGCCTGAATGCTGTTGGTCTTCCTTGGAGTGCTGTATTGCTTTACATATTCTAAATAACTGTCAGAGAAATTAATATTTGCTGTTGCTGGACAAAAACAGCCCAGAAAATTCCTTTCACTATCACAGTTTTCTGAGAGCAAATGTTCACTGCCGCTACATCATCAAAAAAGATTTATGGAACCAAATATTCCAATTAAGGAATGCAAGAAGCTAGGTATTTTACAGGGGAAAAAAACCCCCAAACCTCACATGTAATCATTTTGGATACCTGGTCCTAAGCCCAAATGATTGTTAATAAACACACTGTAATAACAAAACACAATGTATAATCAAAATACCTTGGATGACAGGTAATCTTTCCATTCTCATTTCAAATGCTTCAAAACAGATGCTTTAGAAAGGAAAATTATCTTTGTTTCCCTCTCTCTCCTTTCTTCTCTAGTGCCTCCTAACTGCTTTGAAGATCCAAGCTGAACAAAACATATCCTGCACCTTTCACACATCAGAGACTGATGCCTTGATTTTTAGCTTTCATATTTTCTAGTTTCTGTAATGCATTAGTATATAACTCTGAACTTCATATAAAGTGTTAGCAAGTTCTCTTCGTGGTTTATTTAGACAAAACAATCCTTTTCCAGCCTGAACACCAAGGTCACCATTGCAGCTTCAGGCCCAAATTGTACAAACAACAGCGAACTGAGGAGAGCAAACTGAGAGGATGGCACTTCGTAACCTGAAGCTGTAATTGGACAATGAACCACAATATGTAAATGGGCCAAAACTTATAAAAATGTGAAAACTCGTGACATGACATCTTGGGTGTAGCCACAGCCGGGCTCTTGTACTGCCCAAGGTGTCCTTTAAAGCCCTTTTTAATAAATACCTACTTTATTCCTTTAACACTGTCTAGCCTCTGTTCTAGGTAGCCTCTCAAGGCATCAAGACCATGGTCTATAATAATAGTTACTTGACAAATTTAAACGTCTTTTTGATCAGTATTTTCTCCTAGAAGAAGGAAGTCCATGTTGGAAGGGATCTCAGAGGATCATCTGATCTAACAACTTGTGTGAGAGGGAACCTGAGATTACCTAGTACCCTGTCCAATGGCATACTGAAAACTACCAGCAGTGGGGACTCCACAATGTTCCTGATGAGATTATTCCAGTGTCTGATCTCATTTTACCAAGTTTATTCCTTATATCAGTATAAAATCTCTTCTGGTACAATGTCCACCCATTGCTCCTTGTCTTCTCCATGTTGGTCCCTGTGAAGAAAGAGCCTCTGTTCCTGTTTGTAGCTACCCTTTTAAGTACTGGAACACTGTGGTGAGGTTCCCCTGAGTCTTAACAGGGACAGAAGACCCTACACTGCTTCAGTCTTCCCTCTTGGTGTAAATCATTCAGCTCTTCTGCTCATCTTTGTGGCACTTCTTGGAACCCTCTCCACTCTTTCTACATATTTTTTGAATTTTGCAGACAAGAAGTGTGCACAGTACTTCAGGATATCCCTATCCACTTCATCCATATACACTTCTGAAGCATTTGGTAATCATCCCTGTAAAAGCTGTTCTGAAAACTTCATATTTGTGTTCCTGCCCCATTCATAACTGTCATATTTGACTTCACCTTCCCTGTACTTATACCCATTTAAACCAGTGAGTTTTGGAGATTTACAATTCTTGATACATGATCTAATTCTCAATTTTATCTTCCCCATTAAAGCTGCTATAAATATTGGCCTTTCATATAACACCCTTTCAGCACAACTGAAGAATTCCAAAAGTTCATTTACTTCTAAATCAAATTCCTTTTTTAAACCTGGAGATAAACACACTGTGTTCTTAATCATTTTAGCAAAATACACTGATGCTCTTGGATTTTGAAATTATTTTTTCACTGTTCTTTATACACTGTGGTTACTTTCTGTTCCTTCTGAAATTACAGCCTCAAATTAATCAGTAAATTGCATTCCTTTCTGACATGAACTCACTTTTTGGTCACTAATGATATAGTCCTCCAATTTTCCCTATATTCATTCACTTTCATGTCAGCAAGAAATGGACTCAGGATGTCTCTTTTGGGATCCCCTACTTTCAATTCAGCGATTCTGACTACTCTGTAATTTATGAATTTCCTTGCTAATTTGCTGAAAGTGCTACTCAACAGAGATGCAGGTAGTTAAAAATCTCCCATGAGTATCCTTTTATATGGAGTATCTTCAGAAGAGACAGAATTTTTTCAGCACCACTTGAAATATGCCTAATGTTTGTTTTGCTTTGTTTATATTTCTTCACAGGAAAATTATTCAGCAGTTTCCTAGCATGGTAAGTGTTTTTAAATATTATGGCAACCCACTTACTTGTTCCGTTTACGTTTCTCCTATATAAATTATGTTAGAGTAATCTCTACCGATGTCTATTAAAAAAATTACCTCATTAAGTTAATCTGAACCCACTAATGGGTTCCACATACACATTCCTAGGAAACTCACTTGCTCTTTCTGGACATTTTCTGTATGTACAGCACAGGTGTTTCATGGATCATTCTCTCATTTTCACTGGGACAGTGAATGTATAGGTCAAGTTATCTGCTTTAAGCAACATTTCCTTTACGGTATTTCTTGGCTAATTTACACACTACATGACAAGCCCCACAGGATTTGATTTCAGGAAGCAAGTAACACTTATTCTCATATACCTTCATATTATTAATTTATTTTACTTTAGTTATTCATGTTAGCCTGAAATATATTAAAGTGCCGTAAAATCATTACAAGTAAATATGCCATTCAATACAGTCTGTTCACAGTTATACTAAAGGCAATGAGATTTTTTGAGTCTGAGATTTTTTTTTTGAAGCAGCAAGTTTTCCACAGTAAAGTCTTGGTGTAGCTCCTACTGAGGTCAGCAGAAGTTAGTGGCAATTACACCAGCCTGAAAATCAGGGATATAGGTGAAAATCTGTGTATGAATTGACCCAGGAGATGCAGGAAAAAACTACGAAGATGAAACAGCTGAACTTTGAATGTGCATACTTAAAAGCCAGTTGTTAAAATATGCATAATGTACCCAAATTCTACTTACTTTTATATTAGCATTTATCAGGCCACTCTTCAGGAAACACAGATGTATTCTGAATAGAAATTGAAGCCTTCTAATTTAAAAGGAACCTGAATAGTCTAAATACCTCTGGAAAAATCTTGCATGCTCCTGGTGGATAATTAGCTAAACATTAACATTTAGTAGTGGAATCTGCACAGAAGAAGGATATTAAAGTGGAAAAAAAAGTCATGGCAATGAAGGATGAGAAAAGGTAGAGAAGGTACAGAGAAGATCAGCAAGAGTGACCAAAATACTGGAAAACATAGTCCACAGAAAAAATACAATGGATTCAAAATGATTGAGTAAACAGCGAGGTGGAAAACTGTCACAGCACAAAAGTACCTGTATGCAGCAGGGAAATAGGGTAGGTAACACAGGGCCCAAAACCAAAGGAAAATAAAATTAAAATAGATCAATTCAGGTATGATGACACATATTTACAACAGGGAGACCATTTCACTACAAGAAACATTTCCAGTGAAATGTAGTAGATTCTATATTACTATACATACATAAATAAAATGTGGGACAGTGAAAACAGTACAATAGCTATGGTAGTTGAGAAAAATTAGTTCAGCTAAACCCAATGACCTACTTTTTACAGGAAGCCATGTTAGATTATCAGCGTTCCTTGAAAACTTGTGACAGTTTTGATTAATAGGAGATTACAGAATAGGGACAATCTTCAAGACTATGAGTGTCAAGATTCCTCTTCATTCTTATATGGATATAAAGGGGTCAACATAGCTAGAGAAGTCAATGCACTTGTTTAGTGTTAGCTGAATAAATCACTGTTGCCTACTCAAGCCCTGTGCATTTTTCTGCCAGTAACAAGATAATCCACAGGTTCATAAAATGTGTGGCTTCAGCCATTCAAGGACTCCATAGCATTTTACCTGGAATTATCCTTGCATATGATACACTGTAGGTATCAGGAGAGAAGAAGCCAAAGAGAATCAAGTGTTATGAAGCCACAGTTTAGGAAACAGGCTCCATCCAACATTCTGCAAAGGCACACAAATGCTTCATCATGAGCTTTGCCAACCAGCTTGACACTTATATGTGGAAATTTCAAGAACAGTATTCAGATAGGTGTGTTCCAGATTCCTCATGACCATAACATCTCCTTAAACATGAGTACCTTGTTTAGTTACCTAAAAGGAGAAAATGCTCCCCCTTCTTAATTAATGAGATGATCTTAATTAATGAGATGATGTTGAAGACATCTTTGGTCTTGCACTGTGGAAATCAATGGAAGCGTCTACATTTTTAGAGTGGTGTCAGGGCCAACCCCAATTAAGATCAAGTGGTGCATTACAGAAATAATGTAAATAATGTTATTGATTCTAATGGGAGGTACATGAATGATATATCAGGTTACAACTTCTATTGATAACAATTAATTCTTGGGCATATATTCATAGAAGCTCTGCCCGTCCTCTGCTAAATCTCAGTCTACCAGCCAGCAACCAAATTTTCTTGTCAAGGATTCACTCCTGCTAATACTGGATTCTCAGACTGGCAATGTAAATCAACCACTGTAGGTCTGAAAGCTGGCCTGCTTTCCAAAAAATTGAACACCAATTTTGAAAACCCAACCTCCTTCAATTTCTGAACTCTTCCAGATTCCTGCATGTGACTCAACACAATGGAAGAAGGAAACAGTGAAAACTACTTGATGCTTAAGTATTCCAAATGCTGCAAAGATCTGCATCCCAAAGACCAAATGGATAGAGTGCTTCCTTAAGAATAATTTTGGGGTTTGGTTTTTGTTGTTAGATTTTGGTTTGTTTCTTGTTTTTCATGGGTGGTAAACTATATCCAGAAACCTATTTCACATTTAAACTGAATGCCATTGTACGAGCACAAACAGACATAGAAACATTTAATTTTATACTATCATACTCCTGTGAAAGAAAGTGCTAGGTAACGAACTAAAATGGGACAAGCAGCTTTCCAGTCTGTAGCAAAGTCTGGATTTGTGCACTTGCTTTTTCACTACACTAAATACATCTGTGGAATTACAAAAAAGCCATCATCATACAGAACAAGAACAAAATTCTGTTGCTAATGTTTCTAATCTGTGTTGAAAGAGCTACCACAATCCATTACAACAAATGGCTAGTGAGAGAAAATAAAACAGCAATTAACAAATAGATTTGGAACACTTCCATCCTCAATAAACCAACACGGTGGAAAGTGAACAATTGATTGTTAGAGAACATCTACCTAGTTATGAGAGATCACTCCTTTTCATCCATTTGGAATGATGTAGCTCTATCCACTTCCTATTAAAACCCAGATACACATATGATTGTGTGCTTCATAACTAGAACCAATGTTTTTCTATTATCAACTCTGGTGTACAGTAGCCTGCAGAACTAGTAGGCATCAAAGCCTCAATTCTTGCTGGAGTGAAATGTGATTATTTTGAAGTGATTCACTCCCTTAGACAAGAATTCACCACTTTAGGTGACACTGCACAGTACCAGTACCAGCTTCATGATTTTCTGTAAAGCATATGCATTTCAGACTTACACATAAAGCAACATGTATTTTAATAAATTTCTTGTGCCATTATACACACATTGCTAATAATCATAAATACTGAATATTATTTATTTCACTAGTATTCATACAGAAATAACAGACTTTGCATAAAACTAACTCTGTGATCATGATCTAAATATGAAGAGTCTTTATCAAAGTTGGGCGCTCTGGTGTTCATATCAAAAGGGTGCTGCATTGAATTGTAAATTTATTGTGCATTTGGACTATTCAAATGTTTTTCTTGCAATTTATATGTCAGCTATACATAGTCTTAAACACCTACAATTTATTCTTTATATAAAATACTAAGTAGTAAATTTAGTCAGTTAAAGCTCACTTTCTACTCTGGCCTATGTTTATGTTTGGGTATTTTTTAAAATTATAGTTCTAACATTTATCTCAGAAAAAAAGCTTTATAAATTTATCAGAGAAAACCCTGGAAAGGGGGAATTTCTTTGTCTGCAGTCCTTATCTAGCCAGTTATAAAGTACTAATCATTTCAAATTTGGCAGACTGCTAGACTAGTAAGGGAATGAATGTTCCACAGGCCCAATTATATGTCACAGTTAAAAAGATCAGCAGCTTGTAGCAACAATGCCTATAACGTACTATTTCTGTAGCAAGGATTCAGGAAGGAAAAGTCAATACCATAAAGTAAAGTAACAATGCTGAATTGCTTCCCCATGCCTTATTCTTCCTCACAAAGCCTCAAGTTCTTCCCCTCTTTCCTCCTTCAGGTATTATACGGAACAGGATCTCCCCAAAACCTGGAGAGCAGGGAAAATACCTCTGAGTTGGGAAATTCTATATTTACAGTTTCTAAGGTGAGATTCTTATTGCCTTTCAACACATTAAATAGCCTTTTAAAATTGTGTTGTATATATTTATTTAAGTATCCTCTACACAGATTGGATTGGAAAGGTAAACAAAGGCAAATTTTTCATTTGTAAGACCCTTGATGTCTACCCTCCATCTTTGAAAAACTTACTTTTACTGAAGGTGACACAGGTGACACAGGAAGGGTTTATGTGCCAAATATTAGACTTCATGCACAGCATACAAGACATTTTATGGCATAATCCCTCCTATTCCCTCGTGCATCCCATTTGCAGCATTGGATGGACCCGTAACAGCGCAGATATTCCTATCTGTGAGGCATCCCTAGGGAATGAAGTCTCAAAAATCAGAATAAGCTCTTCCTGTGTACACAGAATGTCCAACTCACATCTTTAACTACCATTATCATTAGCATATCTAAGAGCAGCCACATGGCCACTTGGTGGAGGCACTCTTGAGAAAAATGTCACTCATGGAAAAGAGCTGCTATTCCTGATTCTCTGTAAGAACCTGAACTCTGTTAATCCTTCAGGATTACTCTTCACAAATTTATGATCAAAGAAAAGCAACATCTTCAAAACATGAGAATTTCTACTTTTTACAAGTAGAAAACTACTTGCTTTCACTAAACTAAAGAAACAAGTCCATTGATTAGACAAAGATATATCTTTCCTTCTTTTCCAGATAGACCTAGAGCAAAATTGCAGCTGGGCCACCTTTAGAACAAATTACTGTTAAATGTCAGAAGTTTGAAAAGGAAAAAATTCACATAAAATTTATTATTTTGCTGTCTGCTGATAAAGATTTTCTCTTCTCCTCTCTGACTGAGGAAACTCTTTATGCTACATTAAACTTTAATTCCAAGTATGTTAAAATCAGGATATGAGAGAAGCCCCTCTCTTCTTATGTTTAGTCTAGAGTTAACTTGTGAGAGACAGTAAATTTTCACTGACACAAATCTACTTTTAATTAGAATTTCTATTTGCATTTTAATATTACATTTCTTCTTCATTAGTTATAAGTGCAAATGTTATTAAAAAGATTCAAAAAGATTCAGATATGATCTTCATTTCTATTCTACTCTATATTTAATGCTACTGACTCTTTTTGTCATTCAGTACACCAAATACAACGAAGTAGAATACACACTTATTTCCTTATGATTAACAAATGTGCAGGGGTTTTTTTTCTGTTTTTGTTTTTTTTTTTATTTTGTTTTGGTTTTTGTTTTTGTTTTGTTTGGTTTTTTTTACCATAGTAAAGCTAAAATGTTTCACTTGAAGATACTCCAATTTAGTACAACAGTTGTTCCTGTCAAATAAATACAATTGCAGAAGCTGGGAATTCTTCATACTACAACTCCATCTTAAAAGTTTCATAAATCAGCCTGAGATTTCACTCAATTAACTATGGAATTATGTAAGTCCACAAATGCAATCTTTTCTATACATTTTAAATATAAATACTCTGGAATTATATCTACTCTATATGCCAAGCTACTTAATCAGAAAATTAATAATTGAGGTATCCATCTGTTATAATATACAAAGCCCAGGTAGCTGTGTGCATTTCATTTTTGCAATTCAATCCTGTGCCATCTTTCAAAGCAATCTGCACTATCCACTATCTTGAATAAGGGCACTAAAGTGAAAGAAAATAGATTAAATTTTGTGCCTTGAGATATATGAATTCTTCTATAAACCAGTAATAGATTACAACAGAAAGTTTTTTGAAGGAATAGTAGCATCTGTAGAGTACGAACTTAAATATTTGCCTATTTGCTTGTGGTTTACAATGAGTAACAAAGCATTCAATAAGTAGGTTTTGCTATCTCTGGGCTTACTTTTCATGAAGAATATTGCACAGATTGGAAAGAATATTTCAAAAGACTATGATTTCACTATATGAATTTACATAACTCTGGGGAGTACAGCAAGATTCAAAGAGATCTTAATTCCTTTTCCCACTTCTTTAAGCAAAGAATTTGTTTTCACAGGTGCTTTAAGACTGTGAAGTAATTATAACACGTTAAATGCATAGAGAAATAAAAAAAATAAAATTATTTATTAAGAGTGCTCATGTTTCTCAAATCAGGAAGTCTGGAATACCAGAGCAATTTTCTCCTAAAGAGTGAAAAAAAAAGGCACTAAAATGACTACTGCTCTTACTGAAGGACAGAATTAGTTAGTCTTAACTCCAGTTAGAAAAAACCACACCACTGAGGGTACACCTACTTATTATGCATTTATGTATTTTTCAAAACAAGTCTTGTAATTTCACTTGAAATTATAATTTCAGTTTTTCTTTTCTTCTTTTTTCTTTTATCCTCAGTATGATATCCAATATACTGATATCAAAGATAAAAAAGACACAAGCCACTGTCCCCATATTCTGAAGGCTCAACACATGTTAATTTCTACTTTATTTTAAACACTTTTCTCTGTAAATGGTCCTCTCTATAATTCGGCATTTTTAAATTCCATGCAGGTAACTTAAAAAAAAAATCTACTTATTTGTATGCCCTCCTCATTCCTAAACTATGCTTTCTTAAATAGTGGTTTCCTTGTAAAATTACTCAATTAATTTTTCATTTTTTTTGCTACCATTTACAAAGTGTGTTTTAAATCACAGTATTTCAAGTTGGTTTGTTGTGAACCAAAAATTGCTTTCGTTTGCTATGCAGACCTAAACTACCATATTTCAAGTTTAGTGATACTTTAACTGGCACCTTGATTAAATGCCTCAAAAAACTTTTGTTCTGGTAGTTCTAGTCGAAGTTTTTTTATTAAAAAAATGCAATACTCAGATGTATCACGCATGCGTTACTTCATTCTTCCCCTAAGCTACATAACATTAAAGGCATCTGATATGAATTTCAGGTGCAGTGGTTCAGCCAAGAAGTGACCATAAAACCACTGAGGAATTACCTCTAGCACAACTTCAGTGATATCTCAAAGTTCCTCTAGCTTTAAAATATTTAGAATCAAAAGGTTTCAATGGAAAATGTTAAGCGTTTTCTGCATAAGAAGCAGGAACATTTAAAGAGCACAGGATGATACTTTCAGAAGAATATGTACTTGTACTGTTTTGTCCACTTAAAATAGGCAATATATAAATAGGCAATAAATAGACAATACTCTAAAATGTTGACATGAACTGCATGGGAACCTGCTAGCATTCTATCAGTTATTCTTGTAACATTTGCAGGAATGTATTATAATTTAATATTTGGAAAAAAAAAGTTGCTTTAATCCTGGGAAGTCTGACGAGGACTCAGATTTGCTTTGTATGTATTTGAGTATTCAACATTTAAAAGTCTGAAAGAAACCTCTTACAGCTTAAAAAAAAAAAATCAACCAAAAACAGGCAGAAAGAGAGAAAGAAATTCTTCTTAAATTCTTCTTTACTGTCCAAAAACTTTCCTCAGTATTTATTTAATATCATGAGAAAGAGAAAATTAATATAAGAGAAAAAAGAAAAATTAGTTCAAAACCTTTCTGAATCAAGATTGAAACAGAAATTCAGTGTCATTATTTCAATATAGGGAACCTATCATCCACAAATGTACTTTATTTTTCTCCTATAGCATTCTTTCACCCTTTAACACCTTTCAATAGACAAGGCTAAAGTTGTTAAAAATACATTATTCTTTCAGAAAAATAACCCTATTCTCTCTCAATACCAGTCAAAAAGCTGATGCTCTTGCTCACATCAAATAAAACACCATATAAGAAAAAGTCAGACCAATTTCAATTGAGACAATCATAATGTGACTGACATAGAAGAATTCAACACTTCAGACTACAGAAAATAAAAACGTTGGAATGGCAATAATTTACAAATGTTGTAACTGATCATCCCTCCTTGGCTCCAGAATTAGTTGTCAGAAAGGAGTAGAACAAACCATCTTGAGAAGTTTATTTTGCCTTATAGTTTTTTGGGAGGGTTATAAGTTACAGTTTCTGAATACTTTTTCTTAAGAGGACTTACACAAACTGCAACCGCTTCATACTTCAAATGAACCTGCATTACCTACAGTGAATAAAGGAGAGTTGAAAAAGTAGGGACCATTACAAAATTGGAGCTTGAAGGAGAGATCGCATGGATTCAAGATACATAAAGATATGTAAAAATATAAGTAAAATGTTGATATCTTAACTTCCACGTTCACCTATTATTTGGAAATGTTCCCACTGAAATGTTCCCACTCCACAATGCTCACTAGCACTGTCTATATAATTTCTTACAATGTCCCACTATTGTGATTTACTAAGCCCACGTCACTTTGCCTGCATTTAATTTGAGGGCCCATTTACTCCCAGCTTTGTAATTCTTTGTTGGACCATTTACTTGGCAGAAATCCAGTGATTTTGCTTGGCACACTTACACTTCCATAGTAAAAAATGCATAAATAACCAGGGGCAAGTGTGGACATGCAGTATTAATATTCTTGTTCAAGTTCACAGCAGCACAAACAAAAGTAATTCAAGAATAAAAGAAGTTAAAGCATTCATTTAACACAACCAAATATGTTGCACTCATCCAAAGTGATCTCAGGCCAGCTGAAACTATTTTCAAATTTAGCTTAGTGTTGTTTGGGGAAAAGAAATTAGCATTAAAAATACATGCAGAGATGTTTACTTTGGGTAAATTGTGATTTTGTTTCAAATATGTGTTTAAAACTTAGCTTCTTAGTGATTTCAAAAACAATCCCCTAAGGAAAAAAGAAAAGAATCTCAGTATTTAACCTTATTTAGCCTGGTGGTGGATGGTAGACAAAGCTCCATTTGATTGCTTACTTAAATTAGCATTTTAAACAACTGATTTCTATATTGACTCAATTAGAGTCAATGTGCAAATCCTAAAGATGCTTTTTATTTCAGATAGAATTAAAAAAATTCTGACTATATCAGATATTATACCAGCTGTGGAAATGTCCAAAACTCTGAAACAGGAGGAGTGCAAGGCAGAACTATCTTGTAAGCGCTGACATGAATAGAAATTATATTGCACAGAAATAAATATCGGACATCTCTATGTTGTGCCTAACAAAAAGATGTGGACCACAAGAATGGCAGTAAATACCTTTTCTTCTCTCATATCAGAGAAATTTTATGAGGATTTTCAACCACAGCTAGGTATTGTCGGCTGAAGCAACGTATATTTTCATATATTTATGTCAACTAAGCATGGGAAGATAATTTTATTTCAATACTGGTCACTTTTTATGTTGAATTCTAATATTGCATTGCAGCATGTGGAATTGTTTTGATAAATGATCTCTGTATGCAAATACTTACAGCCAGTCAGGAGGGGAACACTGAAGCATTAAAGCTCAATACTTACATGAACATCACCAGGCTAAAGACAGGAGCAGTCCAGAACCTCTGTCCTCATGGTCTTGGCCATTAACCATGCTTTTTCTAGCACTGTTATATTAGCATAGCATTACCTAAATATCAGACCACTGTTCTATTATCAGAACAAATCTGAATTTCACACAGCATCATGACTTTAGCAAGGCAGACAGGCAGAGAATTCCCTACAGAGAATAAGCTGGTGCTGACTGTACTCACCCAAGAAGGCAGAATAGAAATTTTATTTTCCCAAAGACCCAAATGCTCCCTCCCACGTTCTGAACACACCATCATGGCTCCTGGCTATGCTCTGTAGGAAGTGACTGTCACTGCTCTGTGATCTGACAGCTTTTCTGCAAAGCCCATTGAGTCAGACCTTCCAGAGCAGGAGGGTGAAGGTATGCTGAGTTTCTTAATTTCAGGAAATGCATACACAAAGAATGTAATAAGCTGACACATAAATGTGTCAGAACTAGGATCTAAGCAACAAAACCTGTGTAAGCACTCAGGAGAAGAGGGAAAAAAAAAAAACCAAACACAACTTTACAGAATTTAAGTCAGCTCCCAGCATCTCCATAACACCTCTAGACACCACCTTCATGAACAGAAACTTCTGACTTGCAGATTTTAGGATAGAAAGTTTGAATTTCACATATTTTATATATATATTTAATAGACTTGTATAGGAATGAGACTGTTATGAACGAATAACAAGTGAAAATATGTATGTGAGAAAGCAGTAGAAGAACTATCAGGGTTAAAAGAATGACCCTTCTGGTTAACAAAGAACACTTTTTCAGGGAAACAACTCCCAAAATATCATTCCCAGATGCAAAATTGAGAAAAAGCTGTTTCTGTCGAGGCAAGTGCTCTGACAGGAGCACAGCACAGACACCCCCCCCCACAGAAGGCAGCAATCTGACACCAGGAGGATGGTAGCACTCCTGCAGTCCATCACGCCAGCTCATTTTCCTTCTAGTGGAACACGGGGGGACATATGGCACACGTGCTTTCCCAACAGAGAACAGGCAGCGGTTGCTGCTCGGTGTTTAAGAGCTACAGAGCCTGAAGTAAGCAAAAATCTGAAGTGAAGTAACCACCATAACAACTGCTGACTTATGAACATGAGGACAAAGCAGCAGACCAAAAACTGGTTTGCCACCGTCAGCAAAGGGAGCCCAAGAGAGGCCGTGAGTGCTTCACACCCAGCACACCTCTGGCTTTGTGCTGAACACCAGAATTCCAGGCCAGCCACTCTGTTGTTTTGATGGAAGAGTTGATGAGAGTGAGTGAATGAATGAGTGAAATCTATTGTGTACAACTGTGACTTGATCAAATAATTTACTTAGACATTTTGCTACTTAAAAACCCAACAAACAAACAACAACAAAAAAATGAAAAAGCAGAACCCAAAAAAACACTTTGCCTCTCTCAAACAGCTGCATAGTTTTGTTTAGATACTGAACTCCTTGATCAGGTTTGACTAGAAACTAGCAAAGTCTAGGGTAAGTCTACAACAGCAGAATTCCAGTGTCTTAAACAGAAGCCAAATGGTTCTTCTGAATTAGCATCTCTGTATTTCACTGAAATGAAACAGAAATCAAGAAAATTAAAACATGATAAACATTAATTACAATAGAACTTTAGCAAGCAAAAAAATCCATGCTTCACTCCCCCCCAGAAAAAATTTTGTGGTTTGTATTCAAAGTTTTGCTTCAGGCCCTCTCTCAGTTTCTCTCTGAAATAGATATTGCTTGTTTGTTTGTTTGTTTATAAATAAGTAGATTTCTAAAAGCATTCACTGCATTATATCCAGAAATCTGCTATTTATTTATCCATTTTTGTCATGCCCCAAATACACTGGACAAAAAACAGGCATGCTGAAACTTATAATTCCCAAGATCGTTAAAACATGAACCCTTTCACTTTTGACACATCCGATGTTATAATGATTGCAAAGTTCTGCTAAATCACAATTCCAGGACTGGGCAAAGCTAGTAGAGGGCATTAAATAAAAGAATATTATTGATAAAAATAAACATCCTTTTAGGAAAAGCTAAATTAGTGAAGGATTTGGAGGGAAGGTGAGATAAATTAACTGTAATCATTAACAAAAGTTTTGAAGGCCAAGCCATATCACTTAATTTAGAAAACCTAAACCATGAAACTGACAGCACAAATTAAGATGCTTGCAGATAACTCTTTGTCCACAAGCAGAACATTTACAGAACATGGTAGCAGCTCAGGCCAGAGCTGTAAATACCACCAATGAATTCAAGAGTCAGCAGTCATTTTCATAGTGCTGGAAGTGGAGAAGGATTAAAGACAGCCTGGCTGGTGGGGTCGCTGAGGTTGACATAAATCTTGAGTACTACACGCTCCTGGAGCTAAGTGTTAAATCTTAACTTAGCAAGCCCTTGAGTGCTTGTGGACAATAAAGCTCCTGAGTCGTCAAGGTACAATATCTCAGGGGTCTGCTTACAAGACCTGTTTCTTTTCCTCATCAGTATTGATTGCTCCTCCCTACATTATGTCTTCAATATATGCATTTTAAATATTAAACTAAAGTTCATTCAAATGCATTAAACTTTTAGTAGGCAGCTTTAAAAAAAAATCTATTTTTAATATAAACCAATGTGCATCTGTGTCCTATTTATTGCTACAGCTGATGGAAAAGACTTTAAATGTGGGAATCCAACTGATTCTTGTCAGCATGGTGCAATAGTGCACAAAAACGTGAAAAATCAGGAGCCATCTTTTCCAATCTTCCTGAACCTCCAAACAATGCCCAATCGGTTCACTGTTGTATTCAGCAGTGACTTGCATTCATCTGTACCTAAAAGGCTATTATAAAGCAGAGATCAAAGATACACAGCTACTTTGTTACACTCAGGACTGACAGGGGCCTTTCACAGATCACAGAACTACTCATAACAGCTGTAAAAAGAAATATTTTTCCATACTCGTACTCCTAATTTTTCCCTACACTTCCCTGGAGTTGTCCTTTTTTTCAGATAATACCTAGAGAATCAAGAAAACTTATATTAAAAAGCATTCCCCCACCATTGTCACTCGTCTGAAAACCTGTTTATGACTAAAAAAATACACTATAAATTGCCATGTAATAACTCAAAGTACAGAATGTTCTTTAGCAAAGTAGCATTTCAAAGCGTGTTATCATTCAATGCATATAAATGGCAGAGAGGCATAATGTCAAGACATGACCTTTTCAAAAGAGAAAGATGGATGCATTGAGAAATATATCCTCTCCACTTCCACATTTACTTCATATAGCCTCTCCAGATAAAGTACACACCTCTTCCAACTCCAAACTACACAGAATTTAGTGTCTCCCTTCTCACTAAAAACTACAGGTCTTTTCTTTAAGTTCTATGCCAGTGACTCATTTCTCAAAATTATATCTGTGTTTATGTGAACAAAATGTCCCTGACCTTCAGTTACTGAGTCAGTAGTTGACAAATATCTTTAAAAAGACATCTCTATTGCAATGTTAGCAAACTTAGCATTTTATCTGTGTTGTTTTGTTTTGCCTTTTTTTTCCTTGAACATTGAAATGGTTCCTTACACATTAACACATCAGCTCTGCTAGTCTTGGCAACACGAGATTTATTAATCTGCCATCCTTCAATACTGCTCTCCTGAGTCATTCAGGAGAGGACTCAGAACCCACAGATGTTTAGCAAAAGTTTTCCAGACGTTTCCCAGGAGTCAGCTTGCAACAGATACTAAATACTGTCAATAAGTATCACATATTTCCTGAGAACATATATTTTTCATATCCAAAATAAATATCTGAGAGCAGAATGATAACAGAAAAAGTGAGAAGCGGATCTGCAAGCTAAAGATTGTGTGGAGAAGAGAAGCAAGATTAAAAATTAATGTGAAACAAAAAGAAGTAGTATATCCGACAAGGTAGTACCAATGCAGAAATTGCAATTTTTTTTTTTTTTTGGCAGATGGAGGATGTTAGAACAGCTGTAGAGAGCTGACTGTATCAAATTTGCGTTAGAATTCAAGCATGAGTTTTCTTAGAAGTACACATTGTTTTCAGAGCAGAAGGCAGACAGAAACCATAAAAAAAAGGACCAAAAAAAAAAAATCCAAAACAAAACAAGCAACAACAAGCTAATTAGAAGAAAGAAGTTTGAGAAAGTTAGAAAATTACAGCAAATTATGTTTATCCTATTTGAAAACATACATCTTCACTGAACTTTAAATATTATTACAACATGAGAACTTCCTCAGGTGAAGTAGTTGCAGAGAACCTATACCATTAACGAATTGCCAACAAGAATGGGGAAATTTGTATCATTTTGAGGTATTTTACTCTACATTTTTCAGTTATTTCAACATTTTAACATTCCTAGTTAGAAACAGAGCTTCTTAAAACGTCCTGTTTGTCAGAACTTTCCACTACTTTGGGAAAAAACTCCTTTTCTGTTCATTTAGGCATTTCTATTCTCCTTTCTAAAAACGGTTTCTTCCATCTAACAAAAATCCACTAATTTGCATAAAAAGCCACTCTGGAGGGATCCAGAATAGAGTGTTTCGATGCATACTTACACAGCATAGCTAAATACAGTAGTGACATGCCAGTTAAAGTAATTTGGAAACCCAAAGCTGAGATGCGAACATTTGCTGGCAGAGCAATCACTGTTCCTGATATAGTTCCAAATAATAAGTTTAGTCCCAGTTAGTACACTCATGATGCAGGTTGTCCTTCATGTGCCCTCTCCTTTCAGCACTTCACTGGGTCAGGACTTCACTTCCCCCAGAGCCAAATACAAGCAATGCACCATTTTAGTTTTAAACTAATACAAATAATGCACATAGTAATTAACTTCTAAAACAGACACTAGGCCTTTAGCCTTCCGTAAAAAATGAGATAACCATTACTCTAGACCTCTTTTAGATTAGAATTATTTAATAAACCTGCCCATACGCATTTCAATAAATGTTGAAATGTTGATATCACCTATAACTGCACCAGCAGTCATGGAACAGCACATGCCATACTCACCACCAAACCCATGCATACCTAAAATTTGGCAAAGATTTTACTCACAACCTTTTGTTAGTTAGTTGGGTAACTTAGTTATCTAGTTACATTTACCTACAGTAAACCATGCTAATATTTTTGACAGATTTGTCCAGTGTTCACTTGATGGCACTCATTGTTTGAAAAGCATTAAAGATGCAGTGAAAGAGCTGTTTTAAGACAGCTTTAGAAGTTCTCAAACCCTTAGAGCATCACAGGTTATTTACAACACGTGCAAGGGTGAGGAGCAGAGATGTATTGAAAGCACTAGAGTAATCTAATTAAATTTGGCTGACTTTTTCCAGTGGGGATTTAATTTTCTCCTGACCTTTTTCCTTCCTTTTGTCATTCCTTAAATCATATTTTATTCAATTTTAATAAAGATATTAAAATGAAGACAATTTGGACATCCCAAACCATCACCACAAAATATATTGCTCTTCCTCTTGCAAAAAGATGGGTCCTCTAAACATTCTCCCCTTTCACAGAGGCGCCCTCCTCTTTCTTGTTTAAAGTTACATCTCAGAGGTTTTAGGGAAATAATGTTTAGAACAAAATCAAGTTCTGTACCTGAAAATGCACATGCAGCTTTATGAGACTTGGGAAAGACCTGAAAGTTGCAATTTTTTATCTTTAACTAATCCTCACAATAATGCATATGTTGATCTTCTACACCCCTGTCTGTGAGTGTGGAAAACAGAGAACTTCAGATAAATCTCTAAGGCATAAAGGAGTTTGTAAGTTTAAATTTCTGTATTAAGCATTATGCAAAGCTTTAGTGGAACATCATTATTTTTAGACTAGGTCCAGCCCTCTGCATACAGAAATAAACTACTTAATCTCCAAAACATTTATTTTTCCACCATCATTACCTTCTGGCATTACCAGAAGGTCAAAGTGAGAGTGAGGTTCTGTGAAAAAAAAAAGATAATCTTTGCACTGAGGAGTTTTTGGTCTGTCAAATATGCCTTTACTAGGCCAGTGAAATTACTCTGGCAGTGGTGCACAAACTATTACCTGTAGAATTGGCACCACTCTGGACTTATTTCCCACCCCAGATGAAGGATTTACTGCAGACTCTGCTGCTCTGCCAACATCACAGCAATGCTTTGTACCATGAGGCCATCTTACACTGCTGGATAAACAAAGCCAAACAGCTCAGTTTTCCATTTTACTTGATGTTCAAAAATTGTCAGCATGGATCCTGGGAAAACATAGACTTCCCTGAGAAGCAATGCTGACTGCCTCAGAGAAACAGCTCTCTCTTTTTAAAGTTGATTTTTGCATAACTTTCCCTAGTGCAGCTAACATGAGGAAATAAATGTTTAAATGGCATCTATTTGGCTTCATTCAAATAGCATTTATCAATTTGCAACAAAGTTAGGCATAAGCAGTATGCTCTTGACCATGTAAATGAAAGCCAGCAGAGACAGTTTCTAAAAGTGCTACATTCCTCATCCTATGAAATGGATAATTTCAGGCCTAAAATATCTAGGAAAACTGCTTTTCAGCAAGCCTGTTATATTAAATGGATTACAAGATCTAAAGAAAACCCCAAACAAATTAATAACCCCCAAAGAACTGATCCAGGACAGCCAAGATGATCTTATTTGAGAGAAGATGTTATCAAAAAACTGTTCTGTTGTCATACATATTGAAAAGCTTCCAGAAGACACTCATGCTATAGAACAACATAGTGTTCTAATTTATAACGAGTAACCAGAGCAAAATACATTTTAATAATGCATAAATTATACAGGCAGTAACATATCAAAGTCAACTAAGGCAAAAGGTTTGGGGAATGAAAAAAAAAATTTTGCATATGGAAGTGACAACAATATTAGACAATGCAGGATTAAAGAAAATTCTTTGCAATACTGGTTGAAACCTACTGTTATTTTTCAGACGTTTAAATAAATGAACAAAACTTTATTTAAAAGTGTATTAACCACCACACAAAGAAAAATACTAGTTACAGATAACAAGAAAGAGGACTGAACTCAAAATACAGAATTCAGATTCTCAAATACATTTTGTTCAGCCCTCGCTCTCTGTTTTCTGCCAGAAAAAATGATGGCAGAGCGATTTTCCTGGGGAGATCCTGCAGTTTCTGAGACCAAAGTCTTAAAAAATAAATAATCCATCCATCTGGCTCTTTCTAGCCACCAGGGCAAATTTTACCCCTTCAAACGGAACTATAACAATACATCTCTTACAATCCCATTGCAGCCTCCCAAATCTTAATTCTCACACTTTTCTTCTATGTGCTTCAACTGGCCCATCAACTGCCTGCTACTTATTGTATCTCCTTTGTCTTTACTACAAGTCTGTTAGTGCTTAATCCCACATTCCCTACTTCAGTCCTACCCCAGTGCTCTGAACTTAGTGATTTTATAGATATTCCACAAGGTGAGGAGAGAAAGGAACAGAATAACCTTTGGCAGCTCTCAAAAGGTGACACCACAACTGCTGTGACCATTGTCTTTGTAGTGGTGTAGCTACAGCTTTGTTACAGGTGGCACAGCTTGGAAGATTTGGTTTATAACCAAAACATTTGGTAATTTTGACAGAACTGCACCTTGTTTAGTCCTTGGAAGCACTGAGCCCACGGAACTGACACAAAGATACAGTGAAATCAGTGCAACTGAGCACTGTGCAAACAGACAGCTGACCAAGCCTACTCAGAGTCACACCTCAAGTACTTCAGGAGCAGTTTATATAATATATACATAGTACATCCTCAGATGTGAGCAGAAGTTCTTCAAATGCTATCCAGATATATCTTCTGCATGGAAAAAATATTTGGAGTCAAATGTGGACATATGGGAGATAAAGACTAACAAAATCTGTGTGAGACTATCAGCTCTGGGTACTATAGAGTATCTCCTGCACAACAGAAAATTTGTGTCTATGAACTTTAAAAGTAATATGCTAAATACATGCAGGTTTTTAGGACTGGTGATTTATTTAGTTTTATTTAGCACTGAGCAGGAAAACAGTTTTTACAATGATTCTAGCTGAATATTACATTCTGAGCAATAAGTAGGCAAGAAGAAGGCCAAAACTAACACTACATGGATTTAGTTTGGGGGAAATTCTCTTAGCATAAGTCTTGTTCCTGGATAGCCATTTCCTTTCATATTATTTATAACTACCAAAATTAGTCAAAATCTTTAAAAAAATATTAATAAAATAAATTCAGACCAATTTTTCAGGATCACATTAATTCAGGACAACATGGTTCCTTAGGTTTTTTCTTCTGTACTTGCAATGAAATAATATATAAAATACATATATTATTTTTATTACAGTAACATTCATTTGATGCTATTTGAAGGCAGGGAAAAAAAGGTCAGAGCTTCTCAGTTTAAAGTACCCGAAAGAGCATTTGAGTTGTGCCAAGAACCAACAGAATTTTAAAAGTATAACAAACAGTTTGAATGACATCTTGGGATTTAAATGTTCAATACACTTTATTCTTAGAAGCAGTTAAAAATAAAATTTATTTAAAAGAGAAAGAAGAAATGTAGCACATCTAAAAAGACACACAACCTAAAAGAATTCCCTAGAAGGAGAAATCTAAGAGATATTTTTTGAAAGCAGGCCTGGAGAAGGAGTAAACTAAGACTGAAATCTAAGAGAAGGTACAGCTAGGACAAGAACAGTATTGGGGGAAAGGAAGAGAAATTATTTTGTTTTATCTCATTTGTTCAGGGAAAAATCCAACAAAATCTATACCAGGTTATTTTGAATCTGTTATTTTGGTGAAGTTTCTGTTGATGTTTTATTTTGCTTTCTCAATTGTCTCACATTCCTGAGCAACTGTATACAAGATATTCTACTAAAACTTCTTTGAAACTGTACTTTGTAATCCTGTACACCTCCTACCTCTTCAGCACAAGTCATTTTAACTCACAGAAAATAGTCAAGTAAAGTCAAGAAGTCAAAAAAAAAAAAAAAAACAAATCAAGTTTTCTAAGGGCAAAATCAAAAACCTTTAGAACAGGAGGATGGTTGTGAAAGTGACAATTTCTGCATAATCTCAGCTATCAGACAAATATATTCTACATCTGCTTTTTCAACTAAGCCCCTCCCTAACATACAAAGTGTAGTGCAAGCACAATAGCCTCCTATATTTAGGTATTTGTGGGGTTTAGGTAAACACAGTGCTAATATTAAGGCTCCTAAAGCTTTAAATATAATTCTTTGAGGATATTATAAACACTGAAAGCAAACACTAATCAGTGGAGATGAGTACTTCTTGAGAGTTGACTCAGGAAAGACGAAGCCTGCACTAAACAAGATAATGAAACTTGGGATTTTTGATGGCAGTTGACATGAAGCAGTTAGGAAATGTTTGACAAATACAGCCATTCCATGATTTAGAGGAACCATTTTAACAGCAATCTAAACAGGGATCCAAAAGGCACATTTTCCCATCTGCATGAAGGATTAGTTTGTCTGACCTATCTAATAATCCCAGAAGCAGCCTGTAGTAACCTGCTATTGCTAATATTAATATTGCTCCTGAACACAAGGGTACCACACACTTCAAAGTCTGATGTGAGGTAGCTAATCAGAACTGAATATAGAAAAGAAGAACAGTGTCCTTTATAGCCCCACATCATCACAAGATGCTAGTGACAGACTTTTCTGTAACCATGAAACACCATGACTGTCAAAAAATTATAGCTGATCAACAGTGATCCTTCAGTTCATTCATGGATTCCTGCATTTGCAGCAGGCAAATTTTTTTCAAAAACCACTTTCATATAAAGAAAAATGAAAATTCATGTCAATCAAGATGACATTTGTCATTTACTTGTAAGGCATCGGGAGCAGTTTTCAATTCTATATGTATATGAACTTCAATGTATTTACACTAACAACAATATGAAAGTAACACTTCAGGTATTGTTATGTTTCAGCTGAATTTGAAAGGTAAAGAGCATATCCAGCCATTCTTACAGGTATCAAAACAATATTGATCAGTTACAAAAAGCAGCTACAGTAACAACTCCTGGATGTTGCATACCAACAATAACAATAATGTTAATTCTATGCAAACATCACTGAACAATGGACGAATGTTTTACTTTATAAACTCTTTCATCTTCATTATTGGATAAATATGTCAAATACATGAAATGTATCATAAGTGTACTAGAGATCACCACAGACCTGCAGCTATTGCATGAAAAGGAAACCATAGGTGTCGTGTATAACCCTGAGAAAACTGATCTCAGCTATATGATCTCAGCCCTAACCACAGCTTGAAACTGACTGTGTAGTGGGGTTCTCATGAACACAAAACAGATAATTTAAAAGGAGAAGACACTTCTATTCTTTAACCATTTCTGTTATAAACCACTTTTTCATGAAATGCATAGAGGTAGGAATTTTCAGTTCAACTCTCCAGTGTTGAAATTTCAACAGGGAATCGAGGGATTTTTTAACATGTCTGAGATCACAAAGCACCCTAGACATCCTGTTCCAGTTTGAAGGTTAGATTTTGATTCCAGAGGTGCTGTGTTGAATATTTTCCCAGTAAGTTGCATAATATTATTTCTAGCCATGTTCCAAGAAAGCATGCTAAACCTGCTCTTGTACAGAGAGTGGGTCACCTTGACCTGATTCATCTCCTATTTCACTATAATGCTAAGCAAAAAAGAGCACTTACACCTCCTCTCAATATAAGTGAAGCTATTTCCCAAATTTCCTATATAAATCTATTATTGCATTGTCTCAGAAAGCCTAAGGAACTAAGAAGTCCTGAAACAGTGAGTGAAATGTTTCAGCAGT
>VXBI01014245.1:1216839-1294447 GCA_013397375.1 Toxostoma redivivum
TGAGCTTTCAATCTCAGAAAAGCAAATATTACATATATGGAGATTATATTTCCCCTAAAATCTTCTAAACGAACATGGACACTGACATTACACTAGAGGTGTATGGAATGTAGAGCTACAAAAAGGCAAAAATCATCTGTTTAGCTAATAACAAGTTAGTAAAATCCTAATGAAAACATGAGGTTTTATGCAGTGTAAGGATAAAGTGTGAAAACATGAGGATGTCAAATTTCATCCTTCTTGAGAATAAAGTCAATCTCCTGGACAGCTGTACACATCAGTGTGATACCATCAGAACAAACCCCAAACATTCATAAATATATAGATAAAGGGAATGACAGTGTCAATTTAAGCGACAAGTGAATGACAGAACATGCAAAAACAGATGTGAGAACACAGGTTGTTTGAGAACTCCCTGGGTGTATTTGTCTTATGTTGTAGCCTGTACACTAACTTTGATCCTGGATATTCAAAATGCTTCTCTTTAGATAATAGAGTAAGTTCAGAGACTACTGCAAAATACTTCAGATAAGGCATCAGACAATGACTGCATTTTGCTTTAACTTTGCTTTGTAATAAGAACATTAGAAGTTATTAGTCTGTGTTTACTTGAAGTGCTTTCTCTCAGATTTGACGCAGAATTCTAAGTGGGTTTTTGGGGTCTTTTGGTGGGTTTTTTTTGGGGCTTTTGTAGATTTTTTTTTTTTTGGTAACAGCAGCCAAATCTTACTAGACTACAATGTAAAAAACCCAAAATGACTATCAATTATGCTCTCTTTACAGTGCAAAACAATCTTCAGCTGTATAGCAACTGATAGCAACACATCCTGGACCCTGACACATTTCAGAGGAGGAGGAACACTTTGGTTCATGGTGCATAAAAGATTCACAAACAATGTATTTTTCTGGTGTTTCAATGCATTCAAAGCAGCAGCCTGCATCTCATCTAATGAATATTTAACAAAAGCATAAAATGCTCAAGAGCAAATTTATTTGTTATGGGTGCCTGCTGCACAGGCATATTAAAGCAGCATGAATACCTACAATGGAGATGATAAAACAGATGCAGCAACCTGGTATTTGTAGCTTTGTCCCAGGTATTTAATGACTACACCACAAAAAACTGAAGGACATAAATGAATCAACATCAAAAATATTTATGTATACCCATTATGCACTGTAAACTGCTTCTGTAAAACCAGATCATCCACACAGACAAAGTATGGAACTTAAATACATGCCAATCCCTTTAAAAAAAAATTATTCTTAAACAAGGACCTGAAGAAGCAAGCAGTTCACACAAGAAAAAAACTGAGTAATTCTTCAGAATTCACTGTTAATTTTTGAACCCTCTCTCATTCCTTTTAGCTTCAATAATATAGTCCATGATACTCAATATCACCAAATTAAAATTTTTGAACAAATTACTTATATTTATATCAACCAGCATTCACTTGTTTAAAAACTGAATTTCACTTGAAAACAAAAAAAACTAAAACTGAGCACAGCATTTTACTTCAGAGGAAACATTTCATTTAAAAAACTTGAACACTGTGGATGAAGAAACTAACTGCATGCTTTTCCTACCAAACTATCTTTTCTGCTCACCTGACAAACCAAAAATATGCATTATTTGCTATTTTTATACCATTTCCATGCCATGAATTCAAATATCATCTTCCATGACAATATTCTAGTTCAGCCAAACTGCAAATATTACATAAATTATTTGAAGCAGTAATACCAGTGAAATACCTCCACATTTCTCCAGCCCAAACAATACTGGTACTCAACCCCGCATCAACTTTTTAATATCAAAAAAGATGTGCTATTTTACTCTTGATATGAATGCATGTATTTAGAATGGACATTAAAAAAATCTATAAAGCATTCAAATGTTTTACGTAAAAAAACCACTCAGTCTGTTGCTACATTTTATTCCACAATTTTTGTTTATCCTTTAAGCAAATTAAGAACAGGCTTCATTAATAACCAGTTGTATAAACTGCTGGTTGTTTGTTTATTTTTTCAAATTATCACTTAATGACACTTAGAGAAACCATTAAAAATGCATGGCAGTCATTCTAGCCAGTATGAAGTGTTGCACTTCATTTAATGATTAAAATGTAATTACCTGCATAGAAAAGCACAAGATAATATGAACTCCATAAAGGAGTTTAACATGTTTTTATTCTGAATTTTGAGTACTGTAAATTGTTGTATATTATGGCAGTGAAAATTCAGAATTACAGGAGATGTACAAACATAGAATGACACAATCTGTGTCACAGAAAGGTTCAAACAAGAGAAGTGTATGTTTCTTTGCCACATTGAAGTCAACAACCGTTTTAGTATTCAATTCTTTGGAAGTTCAACTAATCCTTAGTCAGATAAAGCATATGGAAGCAATACTTCCATGGGCCTTAGCAGATTTTACAATCCTACATAAGCTTTATAGCATATCCACCCATCTCACTGGCAGTATTACATCATAAACTAGGTCAGGCTGTATCTATAATAATTTGATCATGTGCCCATGCCTGATTTAAATCACATACATAAGACTAGATGCTTTGATCTTACTAGGTAGTAACAATAATGGAACCATAGACAAGAGAAATAAAATTGTAGCAAGAGTAAATCACAATCCATGTGACAAACCCATCTAGTATTACGCAACAAAACCTGGTAGAGTGCTGTCAATTTATCTGGCTGCCAAAATAATTACTGTCAAAGAGAAAATAAACTAACACCCCTGATACTCTACTTCTAAGAGCCAAGTTACTTCTCTACAACATTCAAAACATTAAATGTGTTCTGAATAAATAAATTACACCAAATCAGAGTCTAGTATGTTCCCAGGTGTACTGTTCAGTGCTCCATTTCGCAACAATTTAGAATTCAAACATTTATCCACTACATCATCAACTTATAAAGTCTTTCTGAAAAAGTAATGCAGCTTAGGAAAACTACACTAAAACAGCACGAAGACAAAACCATTAACCAGAATGACTGATACAATAAAACCAGACAGCCTGAACTGCTACTTCTGTGGCACACTTTTCCAACAATAGCAAACTAATGCTTGCCATTCCATTCAAAGGGAATACTCTCCACACAAGGAGTGCACTGTTGAACCTGGAATGGTCTCAGGATGCATCATGCACAAGGTTTCTCAGCACACTGCTCTTTTAGGAAGCCAGCCTTTACTCTTCCATTAAATATATCACTCATGGGATCTTAAGACAAAAAAATTAAAAGACTATGAAGTAGTTCTCCAAATGTTATACTGAATTTGACTGGTTTTTGTTTCCCAATCACATAACAAAGGATGACCAGATTGCATCTAGAAATAAAACACAGGCACTCAAAGAAAGTAGCCAAAATAATACTGTCTAACTAAAAAACAAACAAACAAAAAAAGACACCAAAAAACAACAACAACAAAAACAAAACAAAACAAAAAAAAACCCAAAAAAAACCCCTTAAGTATGAAATAAAGAAAAAAAAGATGGAATTCTGATAAAGCCTAAGAAATTAATTCTGAAAGAATTCAGAGGGTCTGCTTTATCAATTAGGGTTAATTATTATAAGTACTGCTGTTGTTATACACTAGAAGTTTTCTGTTCCTATCTCTTGTAAATTTTTTTTAACAGAAGAATCTTCCATGCTTCCTTTCATTTCTCACAATCTTTGTTTTTCTTTCCAGAAACTATACTCCTTGCTCTCTAAACAAGTCTCCACAGAATATTCCAAGGAAGCAATTTGGAGAAAAAAAAATCAGATTAATGATTCCAAATCCACAGCTGGGAAATATCTACCTGTTTTTCCTTTTTTTTTTCTTAATGCTCCCTTCCCTCTCCAGTAAGTACAGATTTTTGTGTCTCTTCCCTTTATGAGGGAATAATTTCATTATGAGGTAATCATGACTAGCCTAACATGAGAACAAAAGCTGAGAAGTTATTTGAGACCATAAGCAATTTATTCTGAAGGACTGAGGAATTACTTCTTAAGACTTCTTATTATTGTTTTAAATTATCCTTTTGCCAAAAAAACACCAAAAAACCAACCCAACCCAAAACAACAACAACAACAACAAAAACAACAAGAAGAACAAAACAAAACAAAACAAAAAAAACAACCAACAAAAAAAAAACCAGGCTCTATAAATATCTATTCATTCCACAGATTCAGGGATCTGGTGAACCAATCCAAGCCTTTCTGTGGTAGAAAATGTTCCACTCAAAATCATGATAAAGTAAAACTTTGACTAGTTGTTATAACCAAGTGCTTTAGACTGCCATAGTTGCTGTTCCTGGTATGTACTATCAGAACATGGCTTATCTTAAAAAACATACTGCACCTGTGATCCTGGGCACCAAAATCTGTACTACTGGCATCCAACATAAAAGTAAAACTAATATTGATTGCAGTAAAATGAGGTGCAAAGAAAAATTCTACCTACCAAGAAAAATTTAACAGCATAACTAAGTCGGGTATAATATCATGATGCAAAGAAACTTGGGAAAGTTTTCCAGCTTCTGTTTTGTTTCACACACAATCATTAAATCAGTAGCCAATCACAAGAAGTATGAACCTCTGAAGTATGAGCCTCTGAGCCCTTCCCACCATCTCAGATGAGAATAAAATTATGATAGTTGCTCCTCATGATAAATGACTTGCAGATAAGTGATAAATTACTCCATTTTGCTAAACAGCCATTTAAATTCATAACTAAAATGGCTGCACCATGCAATTTCCTCACTAATTTTCATGTCCTTTTATTTAATCACACAGAGTATGCACTTCAAAAGCAGATTTTTAATTGGGGAGGGAGAGGAAAGCAAGCAGGAGTTTTCAAGGAATGATGCCATGCTAGTGTACATTAAATACTAAACGGCCAGAAGGTGAAAATAAAAGAACCTTTTTTTAATTAACAGTTGCATCATTAATTAATAAGTAGATTACAGTATCCTGCACTTTATATTGTAATGATAATGCCTTAAAAAATTACTCAAAACCGCTAAGTTTAAAATCGCAATTTTAAAGGCATTCTTGTTAAATTAAGAATCAACTACAAAATGTCAAATATTCTCACATCACTTTTACATTCACAGGAGAAACTACTTTTACTCAACCTTACTGTTGCCTTAAAACTCATTTATGTATTTTGGTAAGAAGTTGGGAAACCAAAGCAGAATTACACCAACAAATCAATACAGGGTTCAGTTTCTGCACCAAGCTAAAAACTGCGCTGGATTTTTCACTGACTTTACAGCTGAACTGCGAAGTGCAGATTTCTAGCTTTCAAAGGATCAGAATCACAGACTTGCAGTGTTAGGACAGGGCGTGGGTCAGAGACAGAGATGACAAACACCCCAGAGCTTCCATGCGACAACAGCGTGTTTTATTGTTCAGATCCTTTTTAGGTAGGAGAGCCAAAAGTCCGTGGTCCAGACAGCTGATTTCTCTGGCCTTAACACCACCTAGCTCCCTGATCAGTGAGATGTCTGCAGCCCAGGCTGGAATACTGGATATTGGGTGAAGTCCTTGTTTAGGTTTGAATACAACCCATCACAGTCTACCCAGGCACTGGCCCATGGAACTGAGTCTCTTGTTTGTACCCGAATTAATTGTCCAGTACAAGCCAGCTTCTACTGAGGTATTTCAGTATCAGATTGCTTACAGAACCGGTAGAAAAACTGATGTTATTATAGGAAAAAAATTAGTAGTTTTAATTTTACTCTCTGCAAGTATATAACTTGGGCAAATGCAAGCTTTAGAATTCTTTTGCTTTGAGTGATGAAACAGGTAAGGTAAATTCTTCCTCTGCATCCTGGGCTTGCTCTCTTCTGCTTCTATCTTACAGAGGAGAGCTGCACAAAAACCAAATGCAGTTATTCTTGCAAAAATTGAAACCAGTCTTTGTCCTAGATAAAAATCCATTTTCTGCTCCTTGGATGACACAGTAGAACCTTACTCCTTGCTGAGCATTTTCCAAATGAGTTGCATTCATTTTTCATTTTTCTAAGTAAAAATGTGGAATAAGAGAAGCAAGAAAAATTGTTTTTACTTTGTTGGTGTGTTATATTTAAACACACATTTCAAACGAAAGAACAAGGAAGAAAATAATCCCCAACTAACACATTTTATGTGTAGAAAGAGTTAATGAGTTAAGTGATCTGATAAGAAACAGTTACAAAGCTAATGAGAAACTTCTGGGACATCAGCTGAATACCTCTCTTATGGCACCACACAGCACTGGAGGATTAGTGCAGCATGTCCTGGGGTTTAGATGCAATAAAAAACAACAAGCAATTTTCTAGTCCTAATTAACTCCTGTTTAAAGAAGCCCTTTGTAGCAATAAGCTTTCCAGAGATGCAGGGGGAATGCCACAGCAATGGTATTATGTACATGATGAGCCACTGCTATAAAACCAGTTTTGCATTTGTCTCAGAGAGGTACTACGGGAATATGTAGCATTAGGCTCAGTGAAAAGAGACAAAGCATAGTTTGAAAAAGGTAAAACAAAACACCTTCTAGAGGGGATTGACAAAACTGTCACTTATTTTTTTTCTGTCTCTGCCCAAGATTGTATCATTGAAGGAATGTCTACGTAGAAACATTTGGGAAAGGTCAATTGGATCTCTGTGGTAGTCTTCAAAACATGTTTGGAAGAAGCTATTTATGACTCTTGGTCTTCTTATAAACATGGGACATTTAATAGGAAAACTGTTGTTTTGTTACATTTTCCAGCCTGTTGAGGATACTCTCACTTAAGAAAGATTTTTCATATATAAAACAAAAAATATCTTTATGAGTTACTGAGCATAGGAGGAATACATTCTATGAAAGGATCCGACAGCAACAAAGGGGATCTGAGAAGCTGAAGTCTCAGCTGAAGAAATCTGCTTTTCAAAATAACAAGCAGACAGATGTGCTAATGGCCTGCTGCTACACTGGAAATATTTGATCCAAACAAGCCATGCCTAATACCTTTTTGCAACCCTGCCTCTTCAAATAAAGTGAAAGGAATTCCTATAGCAGCTACAAAAAGAATTCTTTTTTATTGATTAATTCTGGATATAGAAGCTCAAAACTTCTCAAAGACAGGCAGACCATCAGTCAAAAATACTCTTTGATCTCAATTCATTGTCACATGGAAAATAATTCAGCCAAAACTGTATTTTTAACATAAGGCTGCATATAAGAAGGAGTATAAGGATAAATATGCCTTCTTGTGATGCATTTGATATTTCTTTTGGTACCCCAGAATTATCTTCAGCCACCATCATTACCTAGGTCAGGTGTTCAAATGAGCTGCGGGATCAGAAATGTTATTATTAAAAACTAAAGTACAAGTTTTAAGAAATTCAGTATAATGGTTTTTTTTTCAGTATAATATTTTTTTCTTCCAAAGAATGACAAAGGTAGAAGAATTTTCATTTAGTGAGCAAAATAACAGTGCCAATTTAAGTTTATTTGAATAATTGGTATTGAACTCTAATATCTAATAAACTTCATTAAATATTCAGACAACCTTCCTCCAAATGTTAAATTGACTAATGATCACTACAAGGACTAATGATATTTTACCTTTATGACTGTAACTGATGGACAAAGCACTAAGAACAACAGAAACATTTAATTGATGAGCACAGCACAGACCTATAGTGGATTGGGTTATGAACAGACAACATTCTGGTCTGCACAGAATAATAATAATAAAAAAAAGGGTATTTTACAATGGAGGCAAATTTTAAAAAAATATTAGTAACCATTTGTATAACAGGGATTCTGGTCAAGGTCATGGCAAAAAAAAAAATAGAAGCATCCACAGGTATTTACACAGAACTGAGCCACCTGCATAGGCATGGGAAGAAACATTCAAGGGCAAGTCCAGAAGCAGAAAATTACTATTTAAAAATTCAGATGAAACACTCAAAAGGACTTCACAACTCACAGAAAACCTTGATGGTTATAATAGTGCCACTACCATCTCCGGAGGCTGCGACATATCTTCCTAGAAATGTTTTGACCTACTACTTTCAGGTTTGTTCCTGTTTGTTTCAGTGCTGCCCTCCACTCCTCTTCCCTGTATCTTAGTTTTTCTCCTTAAGAGACCTTCTTTATTGCACTACAATTCCTGCTGAGAGGCAAAGGTTGGCTAAGCCGTATGCTGGTCAGTGTTCTCACTAATCAGCAGTCGCTGGAAATCCCCAATCACATTTGGAGGTCAGAATAAGCCCTAATAATAAAAAAAACCCCTCACACCTCCATTTGTATTTTGTGTGCAGCAGTCAGATAAAAGAATATATAAAAGTAGGATGTTAAAGACAGGGAAAAAGGCAAACGGAATTCAAATTAATTTAACACATTTTATTCTGGAAAAGACACTAAAGCTTCATGAAATCTACAGAAGTGTGACAGATGATATTCTACACCGATGTATTGTAGCTATTTTTTGCTTTTCTGGCACTATTATTTGTTCTTAAATTAACTCGCACTTTCCAAGACAAAGAAAAAGGCAAAACAACCGTTATTTTTGTATACAGCTGTTTTCCATACCCTCTCTTCTTCCTACCCCAAATCAAAATTTAGGTCATAGTATTTAAGAACATGGGAGATGTTGAGGAAAGAGCACCCACATAAGCAAGAGCTTATTACTGAATATAACACCAGGGTTTTGTGTGAATAACAACCAGAGGTATTCAGATGATAATTTCACATGTGGCAGTCTCAAAATCTGATTTATCTGACTGCAAATAAAATACCTAAGGTTTTTTTTGCTAATAATCACAGATAGCTCTCAATGCAATATACATCAAGTTTTAAAGGACTAACAGCAGCTACCTAACAAAGAGTTTTAAGAAAAGTGTTGCTGAAATAAGTCATTGCCACTACAAAACCTCTTCATGAAACAAACCTGCTTACAGGTAGCATGGAAAAGCTTCTTAGACACACAGCAAGACATCAATGAAAAGATGTCTTAAATGATGTCTTAAAGCTCTGAAATCCAACCCCTCATACATTTTTCCATGATTCTCTAAAGCTTACCCCCAATAACATGATAAAGGAGGATACAATTAGAAAAAAAAAATTAATGGATACCTTAACATGGTTCAAGTAACAACTGCTAATTTTTAAACAAGATAATTCTTGCTATCACTTCACAGAATCACATATTAGGTCAAGTTGGAAGGGACCACAGTGGGACATTTGGTATGGTCTCCCTGCATCAGCAAGGTCATCCCAGAGCATGCAGCACAAAATTGTGTCCAGATGGTTCTGGAATCTCTCCAGCAAAGGAGATTCCATACATTCTCTGAGCAATCAATCCCATCTCACAGTTACCTGCACAGCAAAGTTCTTCCTCATGTTCAGGTGGAACTTCTAGTGCATCAGTTCCTGCCCATTGCCTCTTGTCCTACTGAGTAGAGCCTGGTCCATGCTCTGACATCTCCCCTCAGAGACACTGATGAGGTTCCCTCTCAGTCCTCTCTCCTTGGGGCTGAGCTGGCCCAGCTCCCTCAGCCTTTCCTCAGAAGGGAGATGCTCCAGTCCCTTGATCATCTCTGTAGCCTCCTCTGGACCCTCTCCAGAAGCTCCATGTCTCTCTTGTCCTGAGGATCCCAGAACCAGGCACAGCTCTCCAGACTGGCCTCACCAGGGCTGAGCAGAGGGGCAGGATCCCCTCCCTGACCTGCTGGCAATGCAATTCCTAATGCAGCCCAAGACACCACTGGCCTTCTTGGCCACAAGGACACACTGCTGGCCCATGGACAGCTTGTTGTCCACCAGGATCCCCAGGTTCTTCTCCACAGCACTTCTTATTCTTCTTTTCAATAAATACCAGAGCGTGGCAACATTCACTCTTAAACAGAGTTTAATAATGTTCTAAAATACTTCCAGTAAGCTATAACAAAATAAGGCTTTCAAGACCTACTCTTGATACCAATTTTTCTTTTAAACGAGACTTTCAAAAATTGATAAGCAGGTTTCTTGGCCTGACCATGGCTTTAAAACTATACATGCACTGATTTATTTTCAACTATGAATATATAAATAGAGCTATGTCTAGATTTATATTTAAAGGACCATTTTAGGCATGTATTTTAGAAATATAAAAGATTTCTCTCTCCAAGTCTTATTATCAAATCTGTGGAAATCCAAGAAAACTTCTGCAAGTAGCAAAATAATCAGTATTATATATGCTTCACATTTAGCTTTTTTGAAGACTGACTAGCCCCTTCTCCATTAATTCAGTATTACCTCCTTATTTTTTCAGAAGTCATAAGTCTTTGAAACTGCTTGATAAGGAGGCCTCCCTACTGAGATTACCAATAGTCTTTTTATAGAAGCCTGCAGGAACACTGCAAAAGCAAAAGAAGATTAGCAGAGTATAAAAATAATTGGACTCTAATGCTGTATTGATATTTTAGAGGAAAGATTTGCTGTCATGACTGGGCCAAGTTATCTGCTGGTAAATTCCACTGAAGACAGCACATTTGCACCACTGGTACTTTATCCTGTTCTTTATGCAATAAATACATCTAAGAAGTGAGATATTTAGAGTGTCATAGATAATGTGACATATTTGCATCAGTGCATGGATCTAACATAAAACTTAACAACTCATTTCTCAGGTAATGGAAAGGGTAGAAAAAAGATGGAGATAGAAAGAGTGACACTGTCACTGATACTGCCTCATTTTAGAAACATTAGATATTAAGAAGTAATTTCACCCCTCCAGGAACTTGTCTAAAATAACTACTTAAAATACTTCAATATTTATTATTACTGCATAGGAGCTTAGCATTATTTACAGCCTTCTGCCCTACAGATATGAAATATAAACAAGACTGTAATTATCCAAAGAACACTTACAGAAGACAACACAACTGAAAAAATAATTTAACATATCTTACAAAGGATAATCAAAAGAGAAAAGCTGTGACACTCTACTGACAAGCACATTACTTAAATTTCAGGTTTGGGTTCTCTTCCTTTTTCAAGAATCTAATCTGTATTCAGGGTCTGAAGTTTCTCTACATTTCAAGGCACTAAGATAATGTTCACCACAGCTGCTGGTACTCCACTAAGCCATCAGCTGGAGAGGGCAGGGAAAGAAGCAACAGAGCTTGTATCCTTCACCAAATGTTCTGGCAACTGACATCTGTTTTCCACAAATTTCTATCGCCTAACCAGTGCAGAAAAAAATGCAAGACTGAAGACTGTGTCAACAACAGCAGGAACCACAGGCTGGCTCCTCCTGCACAGCTTGAGCATGACTGCTGGTCCCACACTAAACCACACAGGAATCAGGAGCAAGGACTACAACCAGATTGACTATTCACACACAAATACTGCAGCATAGAACAAATTCTGTGAAAAATTTCAATATAATGAACTCCTTCTTTTCCCCTCAGAGAAAAAAAATATTCTCTCTACAGTATACAGTAAGTAAAAGTTTGCTTCAAATCATAAATTGAACACAAATACTCTTACCAGCAGCCTCCATTTTTTTCTCTCCCACCTGTGCCTCATAGGTGTCCTGTAATTACCCATCAACTGTTTAGAAGCACAGCCCCAGAGGCTGCTTAGGTTTTACATTTATTACATTAGGAAAATGCCATCGTGCATAGCCAGAGTGAAAGGATCAATATACAGAGAATGCTTGCACTCTGAGTTACACGGGCTATTAATTCAGCCTTCTTCTGCAACCCTACTGTTTTCACTGCATTGCTGAATAGAGTCTTGTTTTCCTAAAGTCCCTCCTCATTTTATAGCACCCCAAGAAAATAAGTAAAGCCCTTGATGCACAATACACAAGACATTTGATTCTGAATACATGCCATTACACTTCTAAAGCTATTTGATTACAACTCTGGATACTTTCAAAATAATTAAAATTGAAGAGTTCTTGGCAAAACACACCAGCATTCATCACAGAATCACCAGGTCAGTTATTATGTTCACAAAAATATTTAAACCTTTCTGAATTACTGCACCTGTGAAGAAATAATTTTGCAATTATTATCTGTATTTCTCCCCAAGGCTCCAACACCTTACAGATTTCCCAAGGGTTTGGATTCAAAAGCAATAGGAAGCTGTGTTTAAAGTACTTTAGAATCCTGACATCAGTTTCATTGTTGAGGTAATATATCACACAACTCAAATGAAATGGTACAGATGTAAATGGTTTAAAATTAAAGGTATGTGCATCATTAAGAATTTTGCTTAATTGTCATTAAATTAGAAATTTGCAGACTAGCAGTCTATTCTTTCCTAATTCACTTCTACCTGAGTTCATTTTCATTGGATTCCTAAACTGAAATGTAGAGGTAAACCACAATTTAACTGAAGGATAATTTGATTATTTTATTATTCAAGGATTATTTGTTTATACTTTAGTCTGGGGCTATGGAGACAATATGCACACTGAAGTATTTCCATCTCATAAGCAAAAGCAGGCAACATTCATCAGTCTGTTAACCATGAAATTAGGAATGTTTGACATATCCAAGGGCAGCTCCTGCAGCTCTTGTTTTTCCTGCTCTCAGTTATTTCCTGACTCCCCCAATATTGAGTTAATAAGCAACTTTTCTATGCTGCCATACAAGAAACAGACTAATTTAAGCAGCTTCAGGCTCCCCATTTTTATTTTCTATCCTCATCTTCCACATTTTGGGGCTTTATTTGTAAGCACAAAGAAAAGCTTTGAACAGCAGCCTGCCCTGGCTCCTCAGAATACAGTAACACCAACAGAACTTTTCTTCACCCATTCTGCTGTGGGTCTTTTGTCAAGTGGATGCCTAGCACAGGAAATTAACCATAAAATTACTAAATCCGTTTACCCCTGTATTAGCAAAGAACTGCTCCAGAATAAAGGGAAACTACAGCTAAAGATTCTATTAAAACTCAGGAATTTACCATGGATTTCCAAATTGGTTTCAAGACAAGCTGCATCTTGACCCATTTCTGATGGTGCAATAATCAGCATCCAGATACTTCTCCCTGGCTAGTGAGTAGTGTCAGGACAAGATAACTTTTAATATTCCTTGGCTTCTCTCAAGACTCATAAAATGACATTAAGTCTTCCTCTCAATGCCATCAATTTTTCAAGCCTAGAATTATATTTGGAAAAGCACATTTTAATTCTCTTAACACTCTACTAATTTTGTGGAGTAACTTTCAGATGATCTACTACATCCTGTGCTTACTCACTCCAGCCCAGCACTTGTTTTTTCCTATAGGCACAGATGACCACAGATAATGATCCATGGACCAAACAAACCCCAAATCCTCAAGTGGGCAGATGCAGGATAATTCTGTGTTTTGGCTGATATACACCCACAGCTTTCTCTCATTAATTGAGCTGTAACTTGAGTAGTGACCCAATTTTTGCTGTATCTTTTATTGTCAGAACAAAACCAATTATGAACAGCTCCCAACAAAGTTAAATCTTTTTCACATTTTTCTTAAAACACCCTGCTCATTTCTGATACACTTAAATTTAATTCAGTCTCTGTAGACCTCCCAATGCCTTGAATGTACACAGATGAATGCAGAAAGATTAAACATTTTCTTACTGTGACCTACAACAATGTGCTGAAACTTTAATTATTATGTTAATTCAGACATTGGGCCCAGTGGATTTATTATATCCCAGAAGCTAACACAATCTTACTCTGAAGTAAGATGTAGGCATTAGCTGTATCTAAGTATTTTGTGTACAAATATTTAGGCTGTGTAACAGAAGGTTACACATTAAAACTAATTTTAAAATCTAATCCTAATTTTGGGGCTTTTTTCCTCAAGTAGATGTCTTGTTCATCAGAAAGAATCTGAAAGTGTGGCTCCTTTTGGCAACAAAAGATTGTGTCTCAGCCAAACATTATCATCCTTAAATTCAAGGCTTTTGAAGTAAGACTGGTATTTATTAAATTTAAAAAAAAATATTATTATACTTGTCTAGATTACCATCATAGGATAAATTGGGGGAAAAAAAAACCAACAATCAACAACTTTTTTTTTTCCACTGCAGGACAGGATGAGGTACATTCCACACTGTATTTAAAAAATAATATCCAATCCCAAAATAGTTCATTTTGAACAAAGGTGGCCTATAAGACCATATCAATCACTGAAAATTAAGGTTTGACCTTCTCCCTAATAGACAATACAGATGTTTCTGATCAGCTATCCCCAACAAAAAATGCAGTTTTGTATCATTCACCAAGGAAAATTGCCTACTTGTTTCTTTTTTAACTATTTCCCATCTTAGCCAGTATTTTTCTTATTTCCCATTAGCAACATGATTGACAAAAATGCAACTCATATTTTAAATCATTCTGAAGACAAAAATAAAGGTGGAGAAACTTGATGGGGTGAGCTTGCCAGACTTTGGTAAAACCACTGGAACTTTGCTGACTACACAAGCATTTCAAGCAAAGGAGCTGGAGATAGTGCATATAGTCTTATTTTTCCTTGGTTACATCAGAGTGTTTTCTATTACAGAATCACAAAAGCACCTGTGTTGTAATTAGGAGCAATCTGGCTTTCATCAAGAGAATTAAAAAAAAAATGTTTAATATAATAAAGGCAGGCAGGAATTAATGAAAGCTTTCTGGCTTTGTACTACCACGGCAAGGATTTGGTCCTGTGCTCATTTTAATTGCTTACCAACATATTGATTTGATAGCCATCACAAAGATTATTCCAAAATACCAGATATAAATCTTTTTGTTCCAAAGAGAAAAAAGAAAGCTACAAAGGAATCCTTCTATTAGTATTTTCTAGTTGTTGTAAATAAAGATGCTTGATGTTAAAGACCATGAATAGCTCAAGTATATCTTTGTACCATTTTTAAGCAATGTGCCTACAAGAATATTTGTCTTCTGCATTACATTAAACATTTTCCCACAGCAAGACCCAACATTCAAGGGATTCTTAGACATTTCTACTCTACTCAAGTCTTACACTTACACTCATATCCTTCACATGAAAATAAGAGGCTTAATAACACAAAGCTCTAATATAAATCTCATTATGTTTTGGGTTTTTGTTATTTTCTTTAAATTCTCCAAGATCTGAGCTGGATCACACTACAAAGATAACATTTGAACTTTAATCAATTACATGAATGCAATCTAATTCCCATTTGTATATATGTATACAAAAAAAACCAAAAAACCACAACCTATATATATATATAGTATTCTCTGGTAATGAACCTTTTGAATTTTCATTAAGTTTTCATTAAATTAGTTGCTTCCTCTCCACTTCAGTAATTTTTTAGATACCAAAATTAAAAAAAGAAATCAAAGTATTCTAAAAAATAATTTTTAAGATATATAAGTTCATCTGAAAAACTATGTCAATTTTTTCTTCTTGCTCAAAACCAAACACCTTTTTCCTTGATAGTGAAAAAAATAATGCTTTTTTCCACACTAAAGGAAGTTCAAAATTACCATGGTAACTGAACAAAAAGTCACTAAGGACTTGCTGCTAAAGGTCTTTATAGTATATAAAAAGTACATTCAGTTAGAGGTATTGGAAAATCGTTTACAATTATTTTAAATACACAGAACTAGCAAACTCGGAGGCGATTACTATGAACAAATGTTCAAAGTGTATGTCTTGGTTATTTTTGTAGTAAGGTGCACCACTGAGAGGCTTCTTAATTAAAGGTCAACTACTCTAAATTGCATAAGAGAATACTGGAAAACCTGTTCTTGCATAAACCTTGATTTTCTCAGCTAAGTATTTTGTTGTCAGAAAAAAAGATAATTTAAGCAAAGTATTCATTATACCTTAAATGAAGCAACTCATTTCTTGCCTGAGTCTGACAACTTAATGCAGCAAGTTAGCAAAAAAACAGCTAAGCCATGAAGTGTGTGAGAAAATACAGCCCTGGTTTTACATTGAACATACCCCTATATATATACACATAAAAGCCCCACATATTTCTAATTTTTTCTTGTAAGGTGTGCTAGAATATTTGTACATTTCTATATTAGCTATAAATAACTTAATTAATTGGATAATATTATACTCAATTCTCAAGAGTCAGACCCCCAAACTTCCACTGGCATTCCTAGGGATAGGGATTCCATCCTTCACATGGGGTTGTGCAATTCAGCATAACTGGTATTTTAATGAACTAAGTTCTTAACCATTCCCCATTGCTGATAAATTGTGTTATTCTACTCTGTTCAGGGCAGTTGTTGAGCAATTGAGTGCCTTGAAAGGAAGACAGGCTGAAATTTGGTCAGGCACTTAAATTTACTCTGAGATTTATCCAGACCATTAACCAGCAAAGAAGGCATGAACAACTTTATTCTGTCCTGCACTACACATGCTTTCTTTCCTGTGTCTTTCTACTAGTTGTATTTATAGTTCTTATTCATTTTCCAAGGTCTCACTACAGGATGCCAAAGCCTGCAAAGTCATTCAGGAAATTTCAATTATAAACAAGTAATTGGCTGAGTGAACAAAATCCCACACTGGTGTGCTTGCCATTGATTTCTTTAAAAGAGTAAAATAATCACATGTTTTTACTCTACATCCTATCAGTCATTGCATTTCACATCCAGGCCTTGCAAATTTACACCTTTCATTAGGATGGACCCTAGAGCACTTTGCTAATTAATTTAGGGCTGTATTTTAAGAGACATCTAGTATATTGTCATAATCCTTTCATTGAAGTTGTGTAGGATGAAAGGATGTTTGGGTCAGCCTACACTTTTTAAAACCCATGGTATTTTTGGTCCTAGTTTCAAGATGTTTCAGACTTATCCAGCAGTAGTGCCCAGTGTTTGCAGTGTGTAGTGACACACAAGCACACAACCTCGCCTAAAAAAAAACTTATGAATTCTGCAGTTACTCACCCTGTGGCATATTTTAAGTGTGTGCACATCAATGTAGAACTTAATTCAGAATATTAGTGTGGATTATCTTCAGAGCTGAGCAGAAAAATGTGAAATACCAACGGCAAGGGCGTTCCAGTCATATGAGAGTTGCAGCAAAGCCTTGCACATACAAAGGTTTATATTTTGAAGATTCAAGGTTGAAGATTTATCCTCTCTATTCCCTAGAATAATACTTTTTTTTTTTTACATTCAGGAGCCATGTTATTTTAACTGGCATATGATGATAAAGCCAACTGTTCTGGGCTGCATCAAAAAAGCTGTGGCCAGCAGGTTGAGGGAGGCATCTCTTCCCTCTACTCTGCCCTTGTGAGTAGGTCACTTCATCTGGAGTGATCCAGCCAGCTCTGGGTCCTCATCACAAGGATGTGGACTCCTGTTGGAGGGGGTCTAAAGGAGAGCCACAAAGATGCTCAGATGGCTGGATCACCTCTCCTGTGATCCAATGTGCTAAACTAAAGGAAGCAATATTTAGATTATATGTTAGGAAGAATTCTTTACTTAGTGAGACACTGGCACATGTTGCCCAGAGAAATTGTGGATGCTCCATCCCTGGTAGTGTTCCAGGCCAGCCTAGATGAGGCTTTGAGCAACCTGGTCTAGCAGGTGGTATCCCAGTCCATGACAGAGGGGTTGGAACTAGATTATTTTTAGGTCCCTTCCAACCCAAACTATTATATAAATCTAGGTTTTGGTAATTTATCAATCCTGAAATAGTTAACCTCTATTTTAGTATTTAGGATTTTAGGATTTCTTCTTACACTACATCTATTTATTATCAGAGCAGATGGAAACATACTGAGGGGGCAATTTATGTGCCATAGCACATTTTGTGGTTCTATTTATTTAATAATCCAGACTTGGGACCCATCTGGACCACTTGGAGCTCCATGTTATAACTCGTCCTCAGTTTTATTTCCCCCTTATATGTTGTGAGGGAGGAGAAGAGATGGCACATGCCTAGTTCTCACCCAGCATGAAGTTAAAATAGGAATCACCCATCTAGACCCAGACACTGACAAATATTTCCAGTTCTCAATGTTTAGACAACAAGTTCTGAGCTTCTTTGTAAAATATTAGTCAAATGAAAACAATATTTTCTAATAATTTTTTACTGTCTTCTCCTGAAAAGATCCTGAGATATCCTACATGTAGCAAATGCTAAACTTAAGAACTGAATTCAAACCCTGTAATTTATTCTCAGCACTTTGCATTTCACTTAGATTTGAAAATGACAAGCTGTTGGTCCAATTTTTGTCAACATGTTTTTAATTAGTTCTGAATTTATGACAATTAAAGCTCACTGTTGCTTTTAAAATGAAGTTACTGAATTTGCCTTAATTTGTTTTCATTGCTCAGCAATGTGTGCATTTTAATTCAACATGGAAATATTCCATCCTCTCTGCTTTCTGTAGGGAAGACACTACCAACAACGCTATCATCATTTTTTTTCCCGTGAAAATTATTGACTAGAAAATAAACTGAAAACGTCTTTTGGGAATACTGGCCATGCTCCACATTTGACTGGCTCCATCTGTATCTCAGCTGACTCAAAGAACCTAATGCATTCCAAATCTTTTTTGTGGAGGAAAAAAAAGAAAGAGGAAAATTAAATACTGCACCATAACACTGATTTTGTGTTTCTTGTGTCTGCAGCTGTAGATTTGTTTTAAGGCAAATAATGTCTATTATTCATTAATCTAGGACCATATACCTCACAAAAAATGTGAAATATGTACTTTGCTTAAAAGCTGACACTACACAAAAATTAATTGTCACTGAAACTTTGTTGGGGACAAGGAAAAAGAGGGTTGAAGTATGACTGGCATTCTAATGAAGAAATAATTTTGGCAAGTTCTTAGAGCCTTAATAATAAATGACAAAATTCTATATATTAGAAGAGCAAGCTTTAATCTCATATTCCTCAACCTCATTTCTCCTCCCTTGCTTTCATTTTTCATCAGGAAAGTAATTTTCTCTTCACAGGTCCTCTGTGAATTCATATTGTTCATGCACCATTTCTTTCGTGAATGGCTGTAGACTGATCTATAGTATATGAGTATCTGCAGACTACATGTCTTGGTCAGAAATTGTAACAGAATCTTCCAAAAGAAGACTTTAAAAAAATCTGAAGTAACAGAAGCTGAAATTATTAACCAAGCACATTGAAGTCTAATAACAGAAGTACATTATGACAACCTATATTCTTCTTCAGCTAACATGAGTTTACTAAAAAAAAATATGTACCAAGACCATTTATTTTGTAAGAATTCCAAAGTCCATTTGGTTATTGAGTATTTTGTCCCCTTTTTAACTTACTATATTTTCTCTTTTAAAGTAGCTTTTGTATACTAGAACAGTAAACCAAGAATTAAACAACACTCTTACAAGAAGATCTTATATGTAGAAAAAGTAAAATTTGTATTATAGACTATGCTTTTCTAGTATAACTATTCAAGTAAAAAAAAAAATTCAAAATCCTTGCTCTAATATCCAATTCAAATTACTAAATAATGGAGAAAGCTGAATGAATTCCCCAGAGCCCTAACTGTATCTCCATACTTAAAGAACTATTACCTTAAGTGAATACCTAAAAAATTTCAGGAGAAAAAATTAAAACATTCATAAATTTAACTCTAACATCTCTTACTTTTCACAGTGAAAGTTCAAGTAAGCAAAATAATTTATTTTTTTTTCTTTTTTTTTTGCTCAAGTAGGTTCAATGTCATCGCTCCCTGTCTGTTTTATGCTAGTAAAAAGTTAAAAAGTTTACCCTTTTACTAAGATGACTCTGTCTCAGTTGTTGCATGCACTTTATTCACAAGATTTAGCAATCTTTGTAACAAACAAATCTGTTAACTTCTTGTAACTGCATACAGATGTGGCCCAGCTCAGAAGTAAAGATCTATCTGGTTGCCAAAGACACCACAAGTTCAACAAACAGAGAGCATTCTTCATCAAAATTATACTCACTTAACATCTAACTTGTAACTGCAGTCCCTAAGAAACACTCGTAACCTCCTCCACCCCTCAAATCCTTCCAACCAGGAAACAAATCTGTTAAAACCACATCCACCGTTCCTTTCCTGCTAGGAATCTCATTCACATATGTATTTCAGCTCTACCAGAGCCTTTGTAATTGACTTTCAGGGGTAGTCCAGTTCGGGCTCCATCATCCTTGTGGGTCCCTTCTAACTCAGCACAATCTGTGATTTGGTGATTTTTAATTAAATCCCGACAATAAAAGGTGATAGCATCACTTTTCTTTAAATTTCCCCTTTCGTGCTTGATCACTTATCAAAGAGGGCTGTAAAGTCAACAATGCACTTGCCCCAGCACACATCCATATGGGAAAGCCTCCTTCCCAAGAGCATTACTGCCTTTTGTTCACGCCTGTCCTGTAATTGGTGCAGTCAAGTCAGAGTAATGTGCTGGAATTCTGTTGTTCTCTTCAATGCCTCTTATCAGAGCCAGACTTTGTAATGTGTTTGAAATGTGGATTACTTGTTCAGAGAAGGAGGCCAAGTGGAAGATGAATAACCCTGACCTTTCTTAGCTTGGAAAATCAAAACAGTACCAAAAAAAAGAGCATTCATGACTGAAATGAGATATTTTCATCCTTTTCAGCGGCACATTCAATGGTCAAAGTATGGTCCAATTAGAAAAAAACAAAACAGAAGTTGTTAAACAATCGCTTTGCTCAAAATATATTGAAAAAGTTGCAAGACTTCAAATGCAGTCATGCCACGGCTGATAAAAGAAATCTTGGTAAACAGTGAGGAGGAAATGCCTCTTAACATTAAATCTGTTTCTATGTTTTTTAGCTACACACTAATCCACTCATCTCTGAACCACAAGTTTGCTTTCCTAGGTTTGATGAATGTAATCTATAGACTGTAAATCTAGTTTTCTGTTGAAAAGGCATATTTGGCATAACACTTAGCATAACACTTGGAACACCTTTGTTGTTGTTGTGGTTGTAAATATCAAACCCACCTTCAAAATACAGCTATTTGCTCTCACAGTTGAAATCTCTTGTGGTATGAACCATACTTGTGTTTGAGACTACCATTTCTGACCTGCTCACTAAACAGCTTGAAAGACCCCCCTTTACTTCTCCATTAATGACCTTCCTCTCAAGCAGAGCCTTTGTATAACCATCATCTGGACATTCTCTTCAGATAAATCTTATTTACATTGATACACACACATACACACAATAAAATCAATACTTTCTAAAAGGACAGCAAATAGGAATGGGTTTTAACATGTCATCTACAAGATTTGCCAAAACTTATTTTACCATCTTTGTTGTCATCAAGAGATGTTCCAAGCATTTCAAGCAACATTCCTGTAAAGCCAGACCTAAAGCTGACAATGGTTATACAGGGCACTGAGACACAGCTTCATATCCCATTTATTCATTTTCTTCTATCATATTTTTAATAGTAAAAAAGTCTCTACCTCAGAGAATGATACTTGTCCTTTTGCATAGCAGAAAAGGGGCTCCTTATATAATGAACTAATCCATTAACTATCTATTAATAGGGTTTCTGGGTACTCCAACAGTACAAACAATAACAGCATTGATAGCATAAAGCACATGGTTTGGTAAAACCCCAAGAAAAGCATAAAAAAATCTTATTCTCAATGTGGCCAAACCCAGCAGGCTCTTCACTCCCATTCAGTATGCCTGCACCTCTTGACTTCAGTTTCCTAATTGAGACATGCTGTACTTTCACAAGGGTACTTAATTCTGTCTTTCTCCCACTTCCCTCCAGCCTGTTACCTTCTTTCACAAAGGCACTGCAGCTGGCAATAATGGCTTCAAGAGCTACTTAAACCTGTAACAAGCAAATCTGTTTGGGGTTTTACCCTCCAAAAGCACCACAAGCCCAAGGCTTTTAATTTTTTTTAACTTTTCTTTTTAACCATTATCATTTTAATAATCTGTCTGGATTCAATTGGTTTGCAGTCGCAACAAAGATCATGTTGCATGCATTTATCACAAGACAGTGACTTTCTGAGGGGCTGTTACACAGGATGCTATGATACCAGTTAGAACAGAATTGTTAGGCCTATTAAGCACCAGTCCTATCCAGAGCAACGACAATGCAAGCACAAAACTTGAGGGCAGAATTAGTCATCATTCTGAAAATCAGGCTTCTCAGCTTATATCAAAATCAGACTTCAGTCTGGCACTGTTAGTGTTTAATACCACTGTATTAAACCAGAGGTAAAAAGTTCTTAAAAAAAAAAAGGACTAACAGGCATGACACGCATTATTGTCCTTGTTACTGAGTTATAACACTACTGTACTGCTGTGGCCTGGCAGGGGCTGTCACTTCCACTTGCCATTGCTTCCAGTTACTGTGGTCTGATGAGACATGGTGCAAGATCACATGTCACATCTCTTGAACTGAACCACTAATGCAGTGATTTGCTTAATACAGAAACAGTTTCATAAGGCAATTTGCATGCACAAGACTTTATTTTCTTGAAGGACTGGGAGAAGGAGGAGGAAATCATACATATGCCTGGTGTTGATGGGTTTTTCTTAAACCACATAATACTGAGATGGTTTGAACTCCCTGCTCCATGCTCTCTCATTTGGCCAGTGGCTGCAATATATACAAGCCTACTTTTTACATTTGCTTGTGTGTGTTTAAATTTAGAGCACATACTTACATCAATTATGAAAATAAACCCCAAACGACACTTTAACGCTCTGGTACAGTTATTTCAAATCATTAAATGAAGGATTTCTACATATCTTTTCTTTGATATAAGAAAAAAAACCCCTTTCTTTAAATAATCTTTACAAAGGTAAGTACAACTGCAGTCTTTCATAGTATAAAAATCTTCCATTCTTCTAGAATGTCATAAAAGTGTGGGTAATTCAGCTGACCAGTACCCTGCAGGTCACACTTTAGTTTAGTTTCCAGAGCATCAAGTTTTTGGCCTATATCTGTCACATGCAGTAGCAATCTCACTTTGCAGCTGCTACTAGGGTAGAGTTCTGACAAAACACAAGTCCAAATTTCCACACCAAACTAAAGAACCATCTAGTTGTACTCTTTTTAGATGCAATTCTCCACTTTTGAAAGAATTACTTATATTTCACTAGCAGAAACATCAGCTTTAAACCTCACCTTGCTAAAGACTGCCTTCTCTACTACCAAATGATACAAGACATTCAAAATAAGAAATTCAAAATAAGATCTTTACTTCTGTCTCGGATTTCAAAGTTGCACCATAAGCAAGAACATGTATTTCCAAAAAGTAAGCTAATTTGGTCATAGACATTAAGTCATACATGATTGCATCTTTTAAGGAACTTCCAGTGGCACGTTTACTATGGGAGAGCAACAAAGTAGTAAGTAGATAACCAAAGAGTAACTTGTTAAAAATATTTTCATGAATAGCTGGGACTTTTTTCAGGCTGTAATGCTGGCCCATGGCCTTCGTCAGGGTGCCCATCTAATGTCAGTAGAATCAGGCCTGACTTTACACTGGGAACTGGAAAGTTTTATGTACTTGTGTCTTATCTAAAAGACATTTAGAAACTATAAGAGATTTGACTTTAAGTTCCATTGATTTAAGTGAAAGAACTTGCAAATGCAGAGTTGTTAATGCATGCAAACCTACTAGTGAACCTACAGACATCAGAAACATTTTCTCTTCCTGAATATGTATATTCTGTAAGGTAAATGAAGTGCTAGCGCATGAATTGGCGGTTTTGGTTGTCTTGTACTTGAAAACTTCTTAATGAGGGTATTTTTTTTCTACGTCACCATGAACATTATTACCATGCAGTTGTTAAACTACTTAGTGCAGTCTCTAAGGAGTTAACCATAGAAGTTTAGCTTTCCAAAAAAGGGAATGTGCTGTGAATCTCCAACCACTGTATGCTAACAAAATTGTCAGTGCACAGTTTGATCTTTACACTTTAACAGAAATACAGACTTACATTCTCTACATGACTACCAAATATCTTTGATATTTCACTGATTCTTTTTCCCTTAAATATTCTTAAAATTCTTGTTAATCAGTGCTTCACTGCTGCTAATGAATCCTGCAACAACTATTTCAAAATCCTCTGGAGAAAGAGGCAAGAACCTGCACCTTTCCTTCTGATTTCAGTTTTTAATGCAAAACACATAAAGAGGCCACAGGTAAAACAAGATTGATACACAATCTGCAATAGCAGATATACTGCCAACTATGCAAAATTTTGAAGGGTCGGCCTGTGAGAATGGGCTGACTGCCCTACCAGAACTGTGGTGGACACATTCAGAGTTTAATAATGAAGACAATATTTTTATCAGGAATGGTAAAATATTAGCATATACAAGTGAAAAGAATATTCTATTCACTTAGAATGCCCACATGATCATACAGCAACATAAGTCCCTTTAGCAATAGAGCAATTTTGTTTGTGAAATACTTACTAAGGAGAAAGTATTTTGGTACTCTCAATGCCTGAGACTGATAATCTGAAGGTATAATAACTATTTTATTATTTGGCAGAAGCTACTTATTTTTACTTTCAATTTAAAAACCGTTTGAGGTTAGTCTCTAAAGGTTGCACATTATCATTACCTCTATTATAGTCAACAGCATGCTTTATGTGCAATTTAACATCCAAGAAATTTCTTTTTTCTCCATCTATCATGATTAAATTTTGCCAAACAGAATTCTAGCTCATTCTTTGGCTTCTGTCTCTTGTCCATAGGAGGACAATTTCAGTCAGGATTTTAAATGGTCTTTGATTCATGAACTAAACTCTGGATTAAATTTAATAGTAGCAAACAATGCAAAACTGTGCATATTATATATCCCCAGTGATATTAAAGTCACTAGATTAAAAAAACATCTCTTTTTCCTTTCTAAGTCTCAGCTCAACAGACAAGAATGGTGACTATTGAACATTGTCTACCTTTGGGACCTTCATAATCGAGAGTGATTCTTAAGCACTCTCTTGAGGCGAGTTCAGACACTCAAGATGACTCTCTTTTGAGGAAAGTTTAAACATATTTGCTCAATTTCTACACCAAGTGGTTTGGAGATGATCTCAAAGCTCAGCAAATTCTAACTACTTAAAAGCTGCCACGCAGCTGGAACATGACTGGAGGTGGGATGGAAAGAAATGATAAAGAATGTGGTTTCTTGCCATTGCTATAAAAAATGTTTGAGTGGAGGAGAAAAAAAAGTATTAATTTCTTTTAGACAACATAACTACAATTAGATAACTACANTATGCTGTAATAGAAAGAGGCAGATAAGAACCCTTAATTTTTATGAAGCCACTCATAGGACCCTATATTTCTCTAGAATCAACACTAAATATTTAGGTAAGATTATTCTAGCACCTTTAGCAACAACAGTCTTTACAAAGAATGGAAGTCACGTTACCATGAACAAATAAGAATATCATGGAAAGGTTATTTACCATGTTGAAAATTATCCACATCATCAGTGCATACACAGTTCTTTGTCCAATCCTCAAAATGCTGCAGAACGTTAGGAAATTGAAACTGCAAGACTGTTTCAGATTAATTAATAGTATTAACAAACTTTCGTATAGTTTCTAAAAAATGCACTGTACTCTGGTGCTCTGAGGGTGGTTTTCATTATATTTCAAGATTTTTTTTCAACTGCATCAAGAGCAAAATAGTAGGGAAAAGATTTCCCCAATTGGTGTTTTTTCCAGACTCACTACATATTTTATTTACATTTGAAGTAAACAGAAAATGGAGGTGTATCATTAGACATTTAATAGCAAAACCAAAGGAAGACAAGGAATAGTTACCTAACATACAAGTTTAAACAGCCTGCAAATGATGTTGTTGAAGAAAGTTTCTGAAGTTATTCAAATCAAGTTTTCAAGTTATTCAAATAAAGTTAATCAAAAGTTATTGATTTAATCCACTGTCATTAAAAGTGCACTGTTCTGATAAAGAAACATTGCTAAATCTATAAATTGGGTATTTGGCTGACTTTCTAAATACATTGTATCTGCTATCACAATCAATATTAGTCTACAAAATGAAAGTAGTATTAGCTTAATGTTACCTAATCCTGCTTTTTTGACCTACTGAAATCCCTGCAAGCAACAGCTGCATGGAGACATGGGACACCTTCCCATTGCAACCTTATTTAAAAAAAACTGCTATAAAACATAGTTAAATATTGATGATATAATTGGTTCCCAACTTGAAGTCACTTGAAAAAACACTGCAGACCCCACAAAAGTCATGCATGATAGAAGAGAAATATCTTCTTTTGCATTAACTGAAGTTTCACAACACTACTAAATCACACCATTGGAAAAAGAACCAAGTCCTAATACATAGTCTGAAAATTATGTTGGAATACTTATTTCATCCAAACATGTTTCACTACTGTATTTTGATCACGGATGGGTCTAAATTCAGCACTTATACACAGGCTGTAGCAGAAAACAGCAAGGCTAGGAAAACCACAATTTTATTTCTAAAGAGACCCCTGCAGATGACAGGATAAGATTAATGATTATTCATTTTAAGAGGTATTGCAAATTTAAATTACCAAAAATAGTTACTGATTGGAATTCAGAAATTTTAAAGTAAAAATATGAAGAATCAATAGAAAAGTTCCTTCCAGCAATATTTTGTGAGAAGAAAATGCTTGGCAGACTGTTCCATATGCGATAGGAATATTTACTTTTACCCTCACAGCCAGAACTAATTTGATGTTTATTCAACACCCACATTTGCAAGCAAGAATTCTGTGTTTATGACCCTGTGATGCTTTATTCCTTTTATGGGGCCAAAGTATATTAGAAAGATTAACCACTGAAAACAAAATTGTATCTTCTGCTTTAATACTAAAACCTAAATGCTACCAGAACTTGAGCAAATTTCTCAGAAATAGAATACACTGGACAGTTGGCTTGCTGCCCATTACAGTTCCACAGCTACTTCTTAGCTCAAAACATGGCCCAGCTTCAGACTTTTTATTAAACCTAAGGGAAAAACAGGTTTTCCAGGACATTTTATTGATGTTATGTGCCTATATTAAAAATCTTTAGACCTATTACTGGAAGCAGTGGATTGCTGTATACATTTTTCATTTATTACATTTAAAGGGACTTGCCAACGTCATCTGATTCGAACAAATATGTCATAGATGTTATCAGATTTGTGTGCTATTTTATACTTAAGTTTCCTGAAAAACAAAACCAGCTAAGCCAGTACATGGCTTAACATACTGGTTTGGCTAAAAATAAAGTTTTAAACCTGACACCATCAGTAATTTGATATAAATGGCAGAGCTGAGTAACTCCATGCTTCAACTTGAGATAATTTGAAAACATGGTGTAAGAACTACAGTAATCAAGCTGTGAAATTCACACCTCACCATTCAAATCTTCCACTTTCACAAACCCAACTGACATTCTGCAAAATATCCTTCACTGCCCACATCCCATTTTAGCATTTTCCAGTAATATCTACTAATAGAACGATGTAGATGAAAAAATGTTTCCTGAATCCTTGTCAATCCTTTCAATTTTCATATGAAACAGCATTTTGTTCTGAAAAAGGAGAAAAATCCTACAGAGAGGTCTGTTTAGGGGTAAGTTGTAGGTTTAACCCTGCAGAAATAACTGCCTTGTCTTTCTACTACAAGACTGTATAACAAAGACCACAAAGTTTATTTCAGCTGGTGACATCAACTAAAAAATGAGGTTGTGGGCAAGACAATCTAAACAGACTTTTATTTCTCACCAGTGGCAAAAGAAGTGCAAATTCAACTTTTTTTTTACCAAAAACCCAAGAAAAATTATTTATAGTTTTAAAAGTTTGCAGAAGTACAAACGGGGAAATTGAAAGAAAAAACCCCAAACAAACAAACTACAAACAAACTCCAAAATAAACAAACAAAAACAAGCTATAAAAGATTAAATACTCCCTTTGTCATTTGATTTACACTGCATGCTCCTTCCAAGCATTTATTTCCCAATTAAACCAAGCTTATTAAGGGAAATGGTAATTCATAAATCACAACTCTTTTTTTTTTGTTCTTTGAAACAAAACTTAAAATAGCAAATGTCAGCTATAAATACATATTCATTTCATGTTGACAGTCAAATCATTATGTTCAATCAATACTGTAGCTGAGGGACTCTCCCCATTTGAAACTATATGAAATCAATATATGCACTCTTACATACATTCTAGCTGCTCAAGAGAGAAACACAGAATAGATATCCTTTGTAACAACAAATTTCAGGCTGTGACAGTTTCCTTTATGTTTAGGGCAGTAATGGAGCTGTTCTTCATTTTGCAATCTTGCATTCATCACAGTAATGCCACTGAAATGTGTTTCTGTGATACAGTACATCTAAAACAAGGTGCTAAATTGGAGTATCTAAAACAATAACTTCAGAAACATTTAGAAATATTTATTTAAAATATTCCAAAAGTCAGTTGTTCCAGGCCCTTAAGACCCTTAATTTTTATGGTAGCTTCGATTCAAAATAAAACTTAACCATGTTGAGATTAATTAGACTATGATTTCTTACTGATAGATCTAAGAGTCTGACTACCATGAATATTGACCTTTTATCTACCCTTTTCTTTATTCTTTTGTTTTCCTACCTTGTGAGCAGTACTGCACTATAGCATTTTGTGCTAATAGCAGATAATTTTCTTTCTATATTATACTTGTTCCCGTTTCATCTTTTTCAAGGCCAAAGCATTCTCTAAGAAGTTGCTTTAGAGCCTTTTTTAATGTTACAACTAGTTCTTTCTTCTTCTTAATTCCCAGGCATGTTTAAAATACTAATCAGACTGCAAAAAGATACACTCTAATTCAATCTAACACACCGAAAAAAATTCACCCATCTAATAATACTTTGTTCTGGTTTATTTTATGAAGCCTCCACAGAAAGTTAATTTTGCAACCAACCTCATTACATTTGTAAGTAATAATAGCCAGAGATAAGAAAATAGAGTGAGATTTATCCTTTATGATCTAGCCACTCAGTGCTTTACTTAAACTCCCACTCATTACCAACAGTTTCCTCTTGTGTCACAGTGCTTGCCTCACTCTCGGCAGTATTTCCATCTCCACACAATGTTCTCGAAAACTTTCTCACCCTTACATCAGTATTGAGCTTTTCCACTATGAAATTTTGGTGTACCTGCTATTGTTAATATTTTAGGGCAGCAAGGATACTGCCAGAGCTGGACTGTCAATTCAAAAAAATTGAAAACAATATGGGAATAGGGAGTCAGGGCTCTAAAATCCACCACTCCATTTCCATCAGCTTCAAAACATACAAGATTTCCTTTCTGCAAACTCTATTCTGGTATTTCTTAGATCTTCCATTGATAAAGCTCCCATTCAGGCACACAATTCCAGAATATCCTACTAAAGTACTGAACAACCTCCTAATTATCACACTCAGCTCCACCCCACAAAACCATATTACTCCAAAAAGAGGCAATGGATTTGCAAGAGAAGTTTAACCCCTGTATTCAGAAATTACCTTAAACCTATATCCAGTGTTCACTGACAGCACACTAAAGAAGCACCCTTGGGGGAGGTAGGCTGGGTGAAGGTCAAATCAGCAATAGGGGCATGACACAGTGTGGTACATACACTTATTTCTCATATCCAAAATTACCAATTCAGGACATAGGGTTTAGAAGTAGGAGCTATACTTGCATTTCAAGCACCAAAATTAGACTTCTTCAACTGAAAATTAATCTCTCTGCCTACACAAATGTACTTTCAATCTACGTATCTTCAGCTAAATCACAGTCATGAGTGTAAAACCCAGCACTAGTGGGGATTATTTAATTTTGAAACACTTATTTAATATCTCTTCATTGCTGTATCTCCAGCAGAGCTGATCAAGATACCTTCTCTGATAAAAAAAGTCCATAACCCACGTTGAATATAATCTGCCAATATGGAGTTGCAAACATTTTGAGCAGTTAAAGATTTCTCTGCAAAAGTCAGTTAGCATCATAAAAAACCCAAACCTATTTCCTTTTAAAGAATTCCAGTATGTGAGAAGACGGGACAGACGGAATCTCACTGAAAAGTCTCACTTAAAGTTGCAGGTGGCACACTAAAGACAAACACAGAACACTTTGTGGCAGATGGCCTGCCTTTCAATCAGCAAAAGAAAAAAGTATTAGATAAAATCTTTTCCAGCAGCAACATGGCATTGTTATTATCCTCACTTTATCTGTGCAAAAAATCAGTCATAAGTTTCAAAAATTAAGTCGGATTTAATGCTTGGTTGTTCAAGTTGGACAGAATTATGAACATTTTGCTTCTCAGAATAGCACTTAGAAAATTTTATACATTATATAAAATTAAACAACTGAACCCGTGTCCTGGCATGACGCTGCAGTTTTACTTTTCTAAGGAAATAAAGTATTTCATGTACTTTATACGCTTGGCTTGCTTATCATTTCTGCAAAGCTATCTGCAGCTTCCTGTTCAGTAAAGTAAAGTAGAAAAAATACATTGCCATTATTAGGAAAAAAAAAATGGACTTGTCATTATTTATTGTTGTGAATTTTGACCTCAGCCTCTCAATCAGACATAATAAAATATTTTTCCTAGCTAAATTTTTAGATTCTAGTCTTTAGGATTTATTTTATTTAATTATTTTAATGAACTTTCATTACATGTTAGTAAATTAGCTATATGGATTACTGCAGACCATTTTTCTATAACTTCCAAATATTAAAGATTTTAATGTGAAACAAGCTGTAATTGCAAATCCATGGAAACTCTAGCTCAGAGCTTCACTTGACACATCATCTCTCAGCTAGGCACAGGCTGATAATATTCTGATTTTCTACAAGAGTTCACTTCCTCATTCATGTTATCTTGAACACCTCTGAATAACCACACAAATGGTAGACTTCAGGTTATGTAGTAAGTCATGAAAGGATTTCATCAGGCCTGCAATAAAAATCATACCATGCTTGGCATCAGATCCATTATGCCTCCTTGAACATTTCATGGGAGAACTGGTAAACCACAGCAGTGGCAATGTCTGGATGAATTTCTTACCCTACTTTGTCTTTTATCATTTTCATTCTCAGCTCCCAAGTAGGCTCTCCGAGAGAGACACACACAGCTAAGTGAACTCTCAATTCTCCCCACAAACACTTGTCTTACAGTAGTAATTTAGAATCCCATTCTACAGCAGGCTAAGCACATTCTGGCTCAGGTCCAGCCAAGCACTTATTGCCTAAGTACTCCTGCTAACAGCCTCATGGCATTGGAGTACAACCAGCAAACCCAGGACTAGCTTAAGCTTATCCTTCAGCTACTGGTGGGGTTGTAAGGTTTAAGTTACAGATGACTTGTGTTCGCTGCTGTAAATTAGATGAGAGGTTTTCTGTGCCTGTGTTGGGGAGGGAGTGTGTTTATTTTTTTAACCATAAACAATCTAAAAAAAAAATAAACCAGACTTTTCAGTGTTATCCTTCCAAGTAGCTAAATATGTCCCTTACATACCCTAAAAATCAAAACTGCTGAACTTCATGTATTTCAAGGTCTGAAAAATTTTAGTGTAGGATTTATTTACACAAGGGTGAACAATTCCCGAATCCACTTTTCAAGAAAACTTGGCATACAGACATGACTCCCCAGTGACCTATTTCCTAGCATTCTGGCAATCACTTATTTTGACATAAGTAATCAAAACAGGACTTGTGTTGCACTTGCAAACCTCCTTGACATGCAGACGACTTGAATCCCGCATCTCTGCAGGGGCTTGACAAAGTGTTTTGTATTCAGAGAAACAGGAATGGGCAGGAAAAGCGTGACCAAGTGTCAAGGAATGTCACAGCTTTCTCCCAAATATCCTTTTCCCCATTTTGTTGCTACATTCTCTGCAAGGATTGGAGACAGTCAACAAATCCCTGCACTTTGATTTTATACATACATATATATATATACACATATATATATATACACACACATACATATATATATATACACACACACATATATCTATGTGTATATATATATATAGACACATATATAGTCACACACTTTTACTGAAACAAAACACTGGAGTTCTTTGCATTGGCACCTTGCCCTCAGGAGGGACTTTGCTGAATACTCACAAGTAGAATAGACAGGTGTACAGCAGTGTAAACTAAGCAAAACCATGTGTAAGCTCCTTTAAAAGTGGACATTTTTTTCCAGGTATATAATTTTCATATGTTGACTGCTATCACCCCAATAATGCCTAAACAATAATGTCCTTAGCATGCTCTTTTAAAGTTAATTATGTTATTTACTTTCACATACCCAAGTCTACTACCAGCTCTTTAGTGGAATCCTTACCAGGGAACAAAGCATTAATGAATAAAAGCAGATTGAAGAGCTACTGTACCGTATGTTTCAACATAAACAAAACACCATTATAAAAGTTACAAAATCCTCAGACAAGAAAACTTATTCTCAAGGTAGAAATGTTATGAAAATACATTCTTAGCTTGTGTCTGATCAGCTAATTTAAAAAAATCTTCCTTATTTGGGTAGTAATTTGAATCAGTCCCCTCACCAGTTCATGCAAATTTAATTGCAAAATTATTTTTCCTCATTCTCAAATCAATTGAAATATTGAAAGCAAGGCCAAAAGCTCAAGTCCCGTCATTCTGGGAAACCCACCCTCCCCCCCTCCCCCCCAAAAATATTACATGTTTGCAACAACTATGGTGAATTTTATGTTTGTGCTGGGGAACAAAGAGAACAATTCAGTTTATCACCCAATAGATCAGAAAAGCATTATTTATACAGGATTTCTCACTTACTTACTCAATTCATGGCTACTAAGATTATTATAAGCCCTTACATGCTAGAATGCATAAGGTCCTGCTAAATACCTCTGTTACAATATGGAACTTAACAGAGAACAAAAGAATTATTTCCAAAGTGTCATAAAACATTGTCTTTGAAGGTTTTTATTGTTTTGTTTTGGAATTTTAAAATTCACTTTTGATTTCATTCTATTTTAATTGCTTCTAAGTGCCATCCTGTGGGAAGATAGGTTGTAAGCACAGTGCAGCAGGCAATCTTTCCCAAAGAATTACAGCTGTACTGGTAACCAAGGAGTAGAAACAGCCTTGCCTGCCCAGTGAGATTGGGTGTTATAGGAGTGGGCCAGTGGCCACAAGTTGTATTTGGAGCTTGAGACCCAGAGTCTGCTGCAGTTTGGGATGTGAGGAGGAAGGGACATATGCTGGTGCCAGGGACAGATAAGGTGAGAAGATGCTGTGTGAGGGACAGGCAAGGTTAGGTGACCGGATAGGGGACACCTTGGGGTTTTGCCAGTCATGCAGAAGGAAGAAGGAAACTTGCAGAGAAGAGAGAAGGAATCAGAGTTGCCTGAAAGAAGCCTGCTGACAGAAGGCATGCAAAGTTTTTAATAAAAGACTGGTGTTGGTGCCAGTTGTGTCCATCTCGACATAATTACTACACCATCAATTCTTCTGGCTTTTAGGGGAAATTCTCAGCACCTTCCAGGACTTGAACATTGCTTCATTTTTTCATGTTATCATCTGTCTCCCCTGTGCCCCCTGCAAACACTGAGATACTAAATCAAATAGCTGTTGAATCTGAAGCAAACAACTGATTTTTGACATTTAAAATACTTGTCTGGAAGAGCCTGACAAATTGAGTTTTTCATTTAATTGTAAATATGGTGATATTTTACTGCAGTGATCAGAGATAAATCTTTACAGACAATTTAAAGGTCTGTGTGCAATACTGCACATCACATTATGCAGGAGAAAATGGCATTTTTCTCCCCATCTGTCAAAAATACTCACTAGAAGCAGATGCATAAAAAGATTGTTGGTGGGGAAGAAAATTGACTTCTCTGACAAGAGCAACTTAGTGAGACACACTCAGGGACAGTTTCATGTCTACCAGCCCAGCAAATGGAGGTTTAATTTCACCAAAGAGACTTTTAATTTTTTTCCATTTAAAAATCTTAATTGTGAAACTCTAAAAGAGATAATTATCCAAATTCCTGAAACACACTCACACTTCCACCCAGTTATTATAAGGACTTGGCTCATTTCAGAATATGTAATACATGAAGAATTTAAGAATGGGGCTTTCTGACATAAAACACCTTGTCCTCTCTGCTAAATAAGGTTGTAGACACCCTATTTATATAGTCTTCATTTTTACTAACAATTCTTCGTGTTACCAAATTCAGACACAGGAGCAGTTTAAAAGTAAAAAAGAAAAATAAAACAAAACAGTAGTCTTAAAAAAAAAAAAAAAGGAAGTTCAATGCCCAACTCATCTGTTTGAAGCTCAAGCTTTCAGGAAGAAAGGTTCATTTCTTCCCAGCTGCATTTCTTCAATATATATAGATTCATGTGCATCTATAGTTATTCCTACAGTACCAAAACTTGCATGCACAATCTCCCAAAAGCACATTGTCTGTTTCTGACATAATTTCAAAATAATAGATAGGCTTTACAAACATCATAATTCTCTATGTTTACCAGAAGAATAATAAAATACTTTCAGAAAAAAGCACTGAAATACCCATAAAAATTAATTCTGAGATAGTTTGTTCACTGAAACTTGGAAAGACTTAGAAAGATAATTTTCAGACAACTATTTTTGGGGTAAAACATGTTCCTATGGTCATTTTTGAAGAACTGTTCTAGTTCATGATTTCCCTGACAATAACTTAGTATTTGTTTAGGGTTTTTTTAGTATGAAAATCAGTTTTGTCTTGTTTTAAACAGATTTTGTTCAAACAAAGAAATGTAGTTAATTCAATACACTCAATAATAATTTACACTGTCAGTAAATAAGTATTGAAGGCAATGAAACTGTAATTTTAAAACCAGAGCAGCATCCCCTAAATGAAGCGTTATGCACCTAGGTGCATACATGTACAGTGATATATATATATATGTGCCTATGCATGAACACATACAATATAGAAACATTTAGCAGTTTCTAAATATGTGCAAAATTAGAGTTCTGATGTAGAGTCATCTGTTGTAAACAGATGCAAGATGTATGTACTTGTAAGAAGTGCATTTCAGCCTTTAAATCCCCACTTTTTAAAATGCTATTGTCACTTCAATTAATGCCTAATTTAGGCTTACCTAGAAACAGAGGCCAGACAAAAAATGATAAAAGCAAATATATTTAATGAAGGGCCTTCAGGTACATTAAGGGTAGGCAAAGCCTGCCCAGGGGGCTACACCCAAAATGGACAATTGTCATGAGTCTTTCAGACAGATATAAGTGTGGTCTATTTACATATCAGGCATTAACCCTCGGATTATGGCTTCAGTTAATGAAATCATATTTCCCTAGTTTGCTGCCCCCCAATTAACTTTTGTTTATAGTTTTTGAGGCTATAAGGTGTCCTGGATCACAGGCCCAGAGGACTTGTTTTGTCACCAAATGTGAAGACAGTTAACTACACTTCATATGGAATTTAGAGTTATGCACTAATGCAGTATAGGATTTGAAAAATATAAAAGCTAAAATCTTAAGGCATCACAATAAAACAGAGTTAGTAGTATTTTTGAATATTTGCATAAGTACTTCAGAGTATTTCAGGCCAACCTGAGTCAAAAGTCAAAATGTGGTCTAAGCAGAGTACAACATCAGAAAAAGGTGGAAAACACATCTACAATAATCCAAGTCTTACCAGAAAAAAAACAATAAGAGACAGCTTGATCCCCAAGTATCAAAGCCTGAGATTTCTGTGTTAGACTGGATATTATTATTTCATGTTCAGATTTCCCAACACTGTCTGAAATTTATCTGCTATCCTCCAGAAAGACTTTGTCTTGTGTAATAATTCTCTATTAGCCTCGCTCTGAAAGGAACTCTAGTCTTGATTTTACACATATTAGGTTTAATTTTCCTTCTGTATTTCCAGAATCAGACATTTAGCATCTTCACAGTGCATGTGTAATATGTGCCTGCATTTTCTGAAGCATAAACTGTTCTTTATTGGCTCCCTCTTCCACATGCTTATGCTGTTAAATAAGACACTTCATTTTTTTTCTGCCAAGGTCTCTTGTTTTGATAGTGAATTTAGTCAACACTTAAGAGTCACGTGGGCTTTGGGCAGTATATTAGAGGAAGCTGCAAACCATTCTTAATTCAGTGTCCTGGGAAGTGGTGTTATTTCTTTGAAAATCCTTGGCTGAAAAGTGCTCTTATCTTTGCTATTGTTTGTTAGTATGTTTAGTTTGAGGTGTATGTGTAGGGGGGTTTATACCTTATAATCCATTTATTTCAGCTGTAATTTTACTAAACTCTAGAAAGATTGAAAATGCAACTGCTCAACTGTAAATATTCTTGGGACTATCACTATTTTTCACATGTGTATTAGGGATACATCAGGAGGCTGCTCCTTTTTACAAGACAACTTCTTTAAAAATTCAGCTGAAGACTGTTTGTACTCCAACTAGTTAAAATCAGAAGAAACTGCAGCTTTAGCACTGGGCTGGTGAACCTGCACAATACCAGACACCACCAGACTTCTTTAGAAGGTTCTGTCTCACCTATTTTATTTCCAGTAGGAAATGGGGGAGTTATCTTGGCCTCACAGCCTTATTTTGATAAATACATTAAAAGTGCTGTTTGACACGATTTTTTAATCATTATTCTGAGAAATACAATTTGAATTAAATCAAGCTCATCCAGTCCTGGCATGCTGTGGCATCTTTGCTACATCTGGGTAGGAATAGATCCAATTATTTATATTTTGCCACCTTGCCAAGAAGTTCCTCCGTAAACCCAATTCAGTTGGTCTAGAGGAAGTACAGGAGAATGAAAATAACTGCATCCAGATAGTGACTGACTGCAGTGTTGAATTAATCTCTTCAGGCAACTCCGCATATGTGTTAAACTGAAAGTAGGGCTGAAACTGCCAAAATGGAAAACTTCCCCAAAGAAGGAAGGCTTCTCACTCTCTAGTTATCTTTATCTACATTTTAGATTCATTTCTGACATTGTTGGGGGGGTGGGGTTCCTTTCTTTTTACCTACAGAATTTTTCCCATACGTTTCTAGGAAACTAACTGCTGGTACTTAGGGGTACTTAAGGAAAACAAAAGAGGGGCTAAGGTGGGGGAGAGGAGTGTAGCATCTGACTGTATTTCTTTTATCTCTGGGGGTTTCTCTCTGAGCATGGAGATACCATGAGATTTGGGGGGGCAGGAAAAGGATGGGACTGTGGGCAGCTACTCTCTCTCACTCTCTTGGGGCTTCAGCGGAAGATGGTCAAGCTTGTGAGAAGGAATTTTGCACCACCGCCATAACCCAGCTGGGAGCTGCCTTTCTTCTGCTGCTGGGCCCCGCAGCCCCTGCCCTGCCGGGAGGTCCCGTGGTTCCAGCTACTGCCACGGAGCTTCTGATACATCTCGTCCACCACCCTGGGATTTCTGCTCATTCCTGCTGCTCCAGCTTGGTGCTCCTCAAAGTCCTGTTGCGACATAACAGGACTGCCCAGGGTCGACTGCCCCAGGGTCGGTGAAGCAAAGCCTCTCTTTTCCATCCCTTCCCATCTGGGCCCAGCCGCCATCACCGCGTGCTTCCCGAGCCCGCGCCACAGCGCCCCCTGCCGGCATGGAGGAATCACTGCCCCCGCCCTGCCTGGCCAGGAGCCACCAGCACCCCTGCTGGATGTGATGGGAACTGCACCAAAGGGGAAAGGGCCCATGGCCAAAAAGGACACTTACTGGGTCCCTGGTTCTGTTTGTTGTTGCTTTGTTTGCCTTGTTGTACATACTAGTAAAGAACTGTTATTCCTATCCTCATATCTTTGCCTGAGAGCCCCGTAATTTAAAAATTATAATAATTCGGAGGGTTTACATTCTCCATTCTAAGGGAGGCTCCTGCCTTTCTTAGCAGACACCTGTCTTTCAAACCAAGACAGACATATTATAACTAGAAATTTATTCTGTTGCCATCCCCCCGCCCTCATAAATACTGATGTAGTTCAGGTCTTTTTGGTTATGGAAGTTTTCCCATTGTGTACGGAAGAACTTTAGGGAAAGAAAGTTTTTGGTCTTTTCTTCCTTTATTCTCTCATCACCTTCCAAATCACCACTTTTGGTAGGGCCAAGTCTGTTCCTTAATGCTTTCATTAAAAAAAAAAAATCAGAATTGCTTCCTGAGTAAGCAGCACAGCTTTATTTAAACCTCTCCAAACATTTCTACCTGAAAACTAAGATTTTTTTTTAATCAAAATTATGCCATAGACCATACCTGTGGGTACAGCTCTGATCTACTTCCACAGACATCTTTGGAATAAACCCTAATTGTATTATATTTCCAGTGGGGCATCTTTATTACAATTCCTAGGACATGAGCACTGGAACCGGCAGAGAAAAATGCTGTACAGGTTATGATATGTGGAGTATGTAAATACACAAGAAATAAATAGTTCTCCTCTATTTGTTCTTAAATCATGGCTCTGAGAAAACTCAAATGTAGATTTTTGCAGTGAATATATAAAAATACAGGTAAAATAAGACACATGCTCATATTACAAGAATAAAAGCTGCACAAAATGAATAGCAGTTCTTCCTATACAAAATTATCAAAACATTTGAATCAGTACAAGTGTCATTTTCACAGAGATATTTATCTTCTTGCTTCAATATTCATACTATTGAACTGCAGCACAATCCCTTTTGCTGCCCGTTTTTAAAATGCCCTTTACTATTTCTCTGCATTAATAAAAAGACTTTGGTCCAGAGCCTATTTTATTGTATATCAGAAGATTTTTTTCTGAAATCTAAACCACAGAAATCCAAAAGACATTGAGAGCTATCAGTCTACATTGCTTCTCTTTGCTGGTTTTTTTTCATTACCTCCAGCAAAGACTTTTTAATAACTATCAGCTGCAACATCCAGCCAACTATTCGCCCTCTCCCTCCCAGAAGCCGGTTGAGAATATTTTCTTCTTCCTTATTTCTCACTTTCCCAAAAAAGGCACCCTGCTGAAGCATCAAAACAATCGCAATGTTCAAAAGTGCAGAACAAGAGAGGAGAAAAGCAAGAAAAATATCAAACGCACATCAACACACAAGTTATCGGTAGAGTCCCACAACAGGATGGTATTATAGAAGATAAGCTGCTCAGGTTCTCTCAAGGTTCTCTCAGTTTCAGTCTGTCCATGTAAGAAATGAAAAGTAGTCCTTCTGTTTGAAGAACTTAAACTGTACAACTTACAGTGAACAGTGTCGGAAAAAAAAAAACACAAAAAACAAACCACGTCCCAGATTGCCATCAAAAAGAGCAGAAAACATTTGTGGGAATAACTCAGATACATGTATTTATTTAAGAAAAAGTTCTTAGCCGACATATAGGCCCAGTACACTGATATCAGTTCAGAGAACAGCAGCAGTAGCATAAGTGCACCCAAACTCAGCATCACACTTCTTACACTAGTCAAAGTGACTGAAGAAAATATTAATATTTAAATAAATACAAATATCAATAATTAAATACTTCCAGAACAGTGCTTTCCCCCAATGATATCTTTTTGGCATCCCACAATTTCAAAACTCTCTTGACTGGTGTTGATTAGCTAAATAATTTTATAAATGTAGACAACATTTTTTTTCATCAAGAAGTTCTCTAAACACTTCACAGACTCTTCTGAATTTCTGGTCTGGCAAGGGCCAGATATCAAGTTATGTTGCTTACTGGAAAAGAGAATACCATTTGTTTCTACCCTCTGAGCTTTTTCTATTCTGACCATTCTATTTACATATATAGTTTCTTTTTTTCTAATAGATTGAAACATTACAAATGTGATTTTAATGGTAGTTCACAGCAATGGTTACATTACCCTTATTGCATACTTTAAAAAATCTCTGAAACACTGCAGATCAGACCTATCTTTGAAAGAACAGAATATTTCATCTTTGTTCTAGACTGATTTTCAATCAAGATTATCTAATTTATCTGCAATGATTTAGACATATTTTAAAAAATGTTCTTAATTCTAGTGGACCTTGCAGATTACAGGCAGAAAAATCAGCAAGATTTCTAATTGGCAGTAGGATTTGAAGGGAAACAGCAATCAGAGTTAAAAAAAAATATTGTATTAGAAATTTATTATTATTATTCATTAGTATGTGCACTCAGAAGACCTTTGTAAATGTTTTGCTATCCCTGCAGAAAGGTCTACAAGGGACCATACTATTCTGAAGTCAAGTATAACAAGTGAGTGAAAAGGGTTGCAAAAGTGTGGGGCTTTGACTTTTTGGCAAGGATTAATAACTCTCCAGTTATATCTGTTGTCAGCTCTATTTCTTATCATGTTTAATAAAATATGAATTTAAAAACCCCTTAAACTCAGTTCAGAAGACACATGAGAGGTCTGAAAAATTAAATCTAAGGTGAAAAGCAAAACACTAAGAAACTGCATTAACTGGCTAACAGTAAAGTCATCAACAGTATCTTTGGAGAAAAAGCAGGACATGAAATGCATCTGACTCCATTTTCCAGTTTCCCCACCCACAGACACATTGGCAGTCATCACCTCAACAATGTTTTGATGAATTTCTACTCTATGTTAAAAAAAAAAAAATAGGGGAAAAAAGAGAACTTGTCTTCCCTTGTAGCCTTGGTAACTGTTAAAGTCAACAATGCATTAGATATGGGAATATCTTTCAAAGCAACCAATAATTTACAGTCTGAGTCAGGTCAGGTGCAGGCAGTTTTTATTATTTTCAGTGTTCTAAATACACTGAGCAAGAGAGGGAAGATGGTTCCCCAGAGTAACATGAACTAAAAGAATCTATTCCCCAACATGCTGTCAATGCAAATGATAGCTATTGCATATGTAAAAAAACCCTTTATCTTTCATAATATTACCTCTTGATTCAACTGCATCCACTCTGCAGCATTCTAAGGAGCATTTTCTGCCAAGTCCTCCTTGTCCCATGAAAGATTTCTTCAGGGCATGACTTACAGAAGTAAAAAAATCGGGAATGACTGCTCTGAAATCGGTGGATTTACATCCTTGCAAAGACTGAGCTGAAACTAAGGAAACGCACAGAGGAACACTGATACAAGCACAACTTCTTTAGCCCAGCTTGCCAGCATTCCATGTATTCTTTACAAGATCGTTAAGAGCTAATTTTTTTCCAGAGAGTAAAGAAAAGAGGAGTCCATTGATGCACTTGTCTCTCAAAGCTCTTAAGTTGTATTTGTAATTACAACTGGGCAGCTGATACAACTACAGGTATTAGGAAACTGGATATCAGCCATTCTTCCCTGCCAATGAGTATCTGAGAAAAATTACTACATATTTAATGTTCTTAAAAAGTTTTAATTGATATTCTGAATCTCTGTACGCCTTTACATATTTCATAATAAAAAACAAGATGACCACCAAGAAGAGATTACTTAAACTTCATTTGTAANCAAGGCCATAAAATAATTTACTTCAGTAATGACTTCAAAGAACTGCCTGTGAAAGAAGACTGGGTGAAACTAATTTCCAGGTGATGTAAGCCTTCAGAACTCATTCCAGGTATTTCAGTGACAATTCAGAATGCTCAGCTTTTACCTTAGGTGCCTGTGCCAGCATGCCTCATTAGCAGTCAGCTCAAGGGCAATCAGCCATGTCTGCATCTATTTTATTATCCTTACAGTATATTTATACTTCTCTTTACCCTCCCTATAAATAAATAGGCTTTATCTGCTTGAACTCCTCACACTTGAAAGGAGAGTCTTGCCTCCTTGCACAGGAGGATGGAAACTGGTTTTGAGTTTTGGCAACACAAAGCACGTTGCATTGCAAACTGCACCAGATGCTAGAAACCACCATTTTCCAAGTAGTCTTGAATTACCTGTATAACATCACAGCCCCCACTGTGTAGCAGTTATCCTCTGAGCTGGGAAAGGCCCTGCCACAGGAGCTCATGGCCATAAAGCCTATCCACTAGATACGCTGTGCAACTTTCTTCTTTCTATGCCTAAATCTTCTCCTGCTGAACCAAGTTATTACCTTCTTACATTTGTTAGAAGTGAATTTTGCATAAGCTCCTTCGCCCTCACAGTTCATGCCATCTCTCCTACTTGTCCTTAAGAGGAGTTTGCTCTAAAGTGCCTGATTTCTGGTTTCATTCAGAGAGGCTGTGCAGATTCCTCTGAGGGCAACTCTCAACAAAATCCTTCTAAAAAGTAGGAACTTCATTTTTACAACATAGCCTTTCAGATGACCACTGAATAATATGCATTATTTAGTCTAGCTCCTTGCTAGTCAATCAGTCAGGAGGTTCTACAGTCAGCACTACTGCTGTAACCAACACAACGTATTATGCAGAGGATTATCATCTGCTTAGCCTTAAGTAACTGTCTTAGCAGCATTTTTGTCAAGCCCACATCTTATCACTGCATGGGGATGAGAAGGAAAAAGTGATGCTTTCTTTCTGTATTTAAAATATCTTTCACCATTGAGTTACTTTTGCCTATTTGCAGGCATCTTTGGCAGAACAGAATAGGAGGTGTCTATAAAGAAAAGCACAGAAATGAGGCACTTGTGGGAATCAGACTTGATAACAAAGAGAAAAAGCTCATTTTTCTAAGTACTTAATGTGAATTTTGGGTTGCCACCTCCTCCCCTCCATGCTTTCTGTACATCACTGATGTTCTGGTACATCCTTTGTTACACACCACTGGAACAAAAAGTACTGACAAAGAAGACAAGGAAGCTTCCCAAAATGATGTTGCCATGCATAAACCTTAAATCTGATTATTATCCTAAATTTATTTTTATCCTGATTGCATTTGACTGACAGAACAGCCAACTGCAAGGCAGCTGCTACAAAAAATAATAAATCACTGTGGCTACCATCAGTGGCTAATTATTGCTGTCATCAGTTTGATTTTTCATGGAATTACAATCAAAGAGGCATGAAGTTGCAGCTGGACTCTGCATTGTTTAAGGAGAAAGAAATAGTGTTTTCCTGAAAACCTCAACCAATAACCCTGAGATCCTCCTTCCAGTATTTCTCCTGTAAGTTCTAATGTTTACTATTTGGAAATATCAAGTGAAATCAAGGGAAATCAGGAAGTATGGAGCCAGAAATATTAAAACCTCACAGTCTGAGTCTCATGAAAGCACTCACTCAGATATTAACTTGCAATACTTTGGATTGTTCAGCCAGACTTTATAGGGAACACACAGAATACAAGGCAACTGCTCTGGGCTTTTGCCCCTTCAATCTTCCTTTCCCTTTTTCCTCACATTAATGCTTTGTCCCAGAAAATCTTCATTATGGTTTCCTAGAAATAAATACCTCCTGGTAATGGGAAAACCTAAAAGGAATTTAATTGTTTTAAAAATATGGTTGTATTTTGTAAATACAACATTTTGGCTTCAAAGTCATTGCCAACTCATTAAAAATAACTCATCAATATATTCCAATCTCATGGCAGCTGTGCATCAGGAATTAAGTCAAGGCCCTTCTCTGGTAATTTACTGCCAAAAATAAAAGTGTGAGGGAACATAAGAATCCATCAACCACACAATTTGCTGTTGTTAGCCAACATGTCATTTAAAAACACAGGAGAGGACAGCCAGTCTTTAATGAAAGAAAACTTCCAGTAGCTACATGATAAACATACCAACCAATGTTGGGTACCAACCAAGAAAATGTCTTCATACTCATTCTGGCTGCTAATCTTATTTTAAGACCAAGCACTAATATTTCTAGAACTCTGGAGTTTACTTCCACATAACCTAAAAAGATAAAAAACAAGAAATATAGAGCCAATTGCCCAGTAAATTCAAGTTCTGCTGCTTACTACCTTTATTATAACAAAATCCTTAGGCATGTTTTTTGTGAATATTGGTAATTTGCAACAATTTCTATAAGCTATTCTGTAGTGCTTTAATGCAATAATACTTTTTAGGAATTAGGATTTTTTTTTTTTTTTTTTATGGGAAGATGTGATGTAGACATGTTTTTATCCTGCTCACAGCTGGCAAATTTCTGAATTTGGGAAACAAGCAACTGGGCAGCTTTCTATGAATACATACATTTCCCCTTCAGCAAAAATCATCAGAAAGAAACAAGTCTCTGCAGACTGCATGACTTAAATTGTATTTTGCCTGCAATGACAGGAATAGCATTTTATATATAGAAAGTAAAGGAATACAGAGAAACATCTTTAAAAAGACTTACATCAACACCACATTCTGGCATCCAGCCTCTTTGAGAGCTGTAGGAAATAGCCCTCCCAATGCTGGTAGTGGGGCTGATTTAGGAATCAGATGCCCAGCCACATGGCACTAATTGGTAAATCACAATTGCAGAGGGTACAGCTTTTCAAGGGATTTTTTTCAGTTTTAAACAAAACAAAAAAAAGAAAAAAATCTAATGCTTTTGGTTTTAAAAACAATCTCAATCAGAAGGAGACAGATGGTTTAATCCCTTATGTTAAAAATAATTAACAGTAGTATTTCAGAAAGTAGTTCCCAAAAATCAAATACCTGTGAAAATTAGAATTTTTTTTTTCATTTGCTCAGTGCTCATATTCTCAAACATCCATTGATTAGTGAATTAAATAGTGAGTACATGAAACAATTTCCTTCATATATACACAAGCACATGATCAACCTATAAATATAAATATAAATATTTACATAATTATGCCTAAATTAAAAGTCTAAATTTTGGCTTGAGGGTTTCATGGACTATCCAGAATTCACAGCTTGGACAGATTTTTGTGGAACATTGAACACACTGAATTTTTGTCCCTCTATAATTCCTTACAAGTAATGATAAACAGCAATCTCACAATTAAGTCTGAAAATTGATTATTGTGCATCTCTAAAGATGGAAGAGAAGCCACATTCACTTTTCCCAGTCTAAGAAGTTGTTTGTAAACTGAAAATATTTCTAAATAATATTCAGATAGTGAGACGAGACCCCCAAGTTTCACAACAAAAAAACATGCTTCCTGAGGAGTAAGGGACCAAGAACTTGGTATTTGCACCACAAGCCCCACTTTGTGTGTCTCACAGCAGCCAGGGTAACCCAGCATGGTCCAATTAGACACTGCACGACTGCTTTTCTCTCTCTTACCACCAAGTTTCAGACAGATGCATCATTACACCTCCAGAGTAGGTCAGTTCCTCAAACTTAGGCTTTCTGATTTGCATCCTTCTTGCTTTTATTACCATGACCCATCTTACTATAGCAGAGAGATATCATAAGCCACAGATTCTACAGAAGGAAGAAATTACTCATCTCTCTGACGAGCCTGACTGCAGCCTGACAAAGCTTGTGGGGTAGGAGTAAATTAATCATGCAGAGATCCATTCTGTCATGGCTGGAAGCTTTGGATACCTGAGGTGGTTCAATTGTACCTAGTTAGAGCATCCCCCTGCTACACTCTGGCCTGACATGCAAGCATGTCAAGAGACAGCAAAGAGGGTTACCATAAAATAAGGAACCGTGAAAGGATACAAAGACACAAAGCCACTTGAATCAACAGGAAAACTTAGAACTGACCTAAGAGAAATAAATCTTCCAGCAGCACAAATTGATCTGCTGTGTAAAGCAGATCAGTTTGGTAATTTTGTGCCCTTGTGCCAGTTGCTGGTCTCCAAACCAACTGCAATTTTTGCAGATGTGAGTAAAAACCTAGCACACTGAAGAAAATTCTTCCCCTTTCTCCACCTACTTACAAAGCAGCCACATGTTTTTCTTGTGAAAACTTAAGACAAAGAAGCATTCTGCAAGTGCCAAGAAGGGAAGAAAGAGAGACATGCTCAGTCTTAGAGATTAACAAATTGTTTAAAAATACTTTGCCTCTAAAAACGCCCTTAAATCATAAGCCCTACAGTTTCAAGAAAATAATGGCATTTCAGAGAAATAATGAGAAACACAGATGACTGTCCATCACAGTACTGATAATTTCAATTCTGCTTCTTCTAAACTATTTGCTTTTGCCCTTACTTGTGTATTTAAGCCCTTTCCAACTTGAAAAACAAGTAATCTGTGGTCCCTCATTTAGATAAAAAGTTATTCTGGTATCCATTTTCTTAGAGAATAACTTTCACAAATATGTAATTTTAACACAACAAAACATAAGTATTGAAAAGCAACATGCATTTTTAATGAGACTGTATAAAGACAGCAATGCCAAGTCTTATTGAAAAGGTGATTTTACATGTAATATCAAACCAAGTATCAAATGCTAAGCACAATACTTACTGGCACTTTGGGAAATATAAGAATAATGTCAGCATAGGGATGTCTAGAAAGGTTAAGAGGAAGTGGGAGAGGGAGTGAAGACAAACTGTAACAGTAGTGGGCAACAAGACATCATTCTTACTGCCTAAATCCTTTCTAGATATCATAAAATGGTTTGGGTTGGAAGGAATCTTTAAAGATAACAGTCCAACCTCCCTGCCACGGGCAGGGACATGTCTTTCACTGGATCAAGTTGCTCAAAGCCCTATCCAGCCTGATCTTGCACACCACAAATGCAGCATCCACAATGCCTCTGGACAGTCTGTGCCAATATTTCACTGCACTTATAAAAACCTTCTTCCACATGACCAAATTAAATCTACCTTGTTTCAGTTTAAAACCATTACACCTTGTCCTATCTCAACAATCCTTGGCAATAAAGTCTCTCTATCTTTCTCATTAGTCACCTTTATATACAGTTAAAGGCCTCAATAAGAAGGCCAGAGCCTTCTCTTCCCCAAGCTGAACAATCCCAACTTTCTTCTCAGGAGAGGAGTTAGTCCTATGGCCATTTACTGGCCCTTCTCTGGACCTTTCACCCAACACTGCAAAGGTAACTTGTAAGTCAACTTTAAGGGTTTTTTTTCTTTTTTTTTTTTTGTTGTTGTTGTTTTGTTTTGTTGGGGTTTTTTGTTTGTTTGTTTGTTTAAGAAGAACAAAAATATTTGTGCTCATTGACTGCTTGTGACTCAAAGGCTTAATTTCATTTAAAGAAAAGTCCACTATTAATTCGTTCTGCATGAATTTAAAGATAGGATATTTAAGTTTGTTGGCTTTAATAAAATTATTTGTTGCTCTCTTGAGAAACACAGCAAAACTACATCTTTACATCCTTCAGCTACCTCAATTATAAGGGCCAGAATACTCCATGAACAAAAGCTCTAAGTCACCAATGACAGCATATATAAAATAAATGAGCTATGGATAAGTGCCCTCTATGATTATGAGTACCAGGTATTGAAAATATTTCATTGGAAAAAACCTATCTTACTCCATAAGAAGAGAGGATGGAGCAAAGACTAATATTCAAAAGGAAACAGATTTAAATTTGCACCAAGTTAAACCCAAAAAATCAGTTTCAAAGACCCCAAGCAACTCATCAGTGCACTCAAATAATCCAAATTATTTTGTAACAAATACAGTGTTGATACAGCAAGATTCCTTGGTACAGAGTGTGGACAAGTTTCTTACATTCTGAGTATCATCGAGCTTAGATATATTGCTTCTGTCACATAATCACCCAGTGTTTTGGAGAGAACCCCACAGTTAAGATCTCCTACTAGGGAAAATTATCATTCAATGAAAGAAAGCTATGGACTCTCATCCAATCACATACAACATCTTTCCTATATATTCTGGCATTTATGGATGATACAGAGATTTCTGAAAAGCATTAAAGTTTCAGTACAAATAAAGTCATCACACAGATTAGTGGCTTCTTCTCCAGCAACACAAATCTCAAAATTTTTTATAGACTGCCCTGCCATTACACCTGCCCAGATCTACCTTAGAGTCCATCACTACTTCTGCTGTGGGCCTCTCATGTTTCTTTTTCAATGTTTACTTTTACTTCAGTGACTTGTTTCACCATTTTCAAAGACCAGTTGCTACAATTCTCAGGAGGCTTTTGCTTTCTTTCTCTTTCCTCATCAATAAGATTTGCCAGAGGACTTTAACATCTTCACTTGAGCACACACACAAAATTCCAGCAGCTCCTCCTAGCACAGTGTCATGGTGTAGCCTGGCAGGCAAACATCTCACTCACTCTCTACCTCACCACAGTGGGATGGATGGGGGAAGAATAAAATCTGTAGTTTCAGACAAAGACAGTTTAACAGAAAAAAAAAAAAAAAAAAAAAAGGAAAAAAAATAAAAAAAAAAAAATTAAAAAAAAAAAAGTGAAAATCATTACAATAAAATAATTAGAATATACAAAAGAAGTGATGCACAATGCAATTACTCACCACTCACAGGCTGATGCCCAGCCTGCTGCCAAACAGAAGCCTTATGCAAGCTCTCCTTTTAGTTTATAGACCCAGCATGAGATCATATGCTATGGAATATCCCTTTGGCCAATTTAGGTCAGCTGTCCAAGCTGTGTCCCCTCAGCTTCTTGTGTCCCCAGACCACTCACTGCTGCTATGGTGTGAAAAGCCAAAAAATCCTTGACTGAAGGTAAGGACTGCTTCACAAGAACTAATCCATCAGTGTGTTATCAATCTCATGCTTATCCTAAATCTAAATCAGGTTATTATACCAGCTGCTAGGAAAAAAAATTAGCTTTATCCCAGCTATAACCAAGACACATGGCTACCCTTTACAGCTCTTCAGAAGTGATTATTCATCTTTGTGTAGACTGCAAAATCAGGAAGATAATGCTTTGTTTGTTGAATAGCAATAATTAAATGTTTGATATAAAATTCAGACTTTCAAGTCTGAATGGAGTTATAACAAAACTATCTCAAAGCACACGTTTAATAATGTTTTATGTCTAAAAGCTGCAAATGGTTTTATGGCCAGTCAAGGACTGAGTTTTCTGAGGCAGATACATAGTTTCTTTTACAGAACCTATTTCTCCCCAAAGCAAATAAAGCTAAAAACCCACTGCTGAGTCCCCCAACTTTATTTAACTTTGGGGGGAATCTCCTAAGAGTAGGACTGAAGAAGACACACCATGTGCATCGCTCAGCTGCAACAGAACTTGAACTTTACTGTGGACACCACAGCTTTTGATATGCACCTCTCCTCTGTTTCAGAAACTGAGTACTGGGGCTCAGCTTTGAAGCCTGAACACTGCTCAAATACCAACTGGCAGTACAGAGGTCCTATGAGGACTCAAAGCTCTTCAGCTATTCTTGTTTCCTAACACACTGAAATGAAACCATGTGGCTTAATTTTGCTACAATTATGCATGCATATGCAAACTTTTAAAATATATATATATGTAATTTCAGTCTTTGAATCAGGTATTGATTCTCTTTAACAGTGCTACTTGGAAAAATGAAGAGATAATACCCAACCAGTACTAAAGCACTACATTTGCTTAAAACACAGAGGCTTTATAAGCAAGAAAAAATGCAAACTTTTAATGCAAGTGATTTCTTGTTTAGATTCACATCTCAGAGATAGATGGGTATTCACTGTGTAAAGGCTGACACCTATATATTTAAAACAAAAGCAACATCATGCAAGAGGGACCCATTTTCAAAGGACAAGCAGATAAAGCCAATAGGTGAATTTAATTATTTCATAAATTCCTAAACCAGAGGGAATTCTACTGTAATGACTTTCTGGTGTCAGCAGGTCCTTTCACACCACCTTTACTTGTACTGAGCATGAAGCATCAGCTTTTGTAAACTAAATAGTCATGTCTGCATTTGCCAGCAAAACAAAATCCATTGTGTTCAGGTCTAGGCTCCTCAGTGCAAGTGGGATACAAAGCTACTCGAGAGATTCAAACAACTGAGGCACTTAGACATCTTTCATACAAAGAAAGGCTGAGAGAGCCATGTCTTAAGCCTAGAAAAGGCTTGTGGAGGATCTTACTAATGTATATAAATTGTATATATATTTACATATGAATATATATATAAACCCGAAGAAAACTTATAAAGAACATGGAGCCAGGTTCTTTTCAGTGTTGGCCAGTGACAGGACCAGAGGGTGACGGATAAATAGGAACACAGGAAGTGCTCTCTGAACATCAAGAAACATTTACTGTAAGGGCGACTAAGCAGCGAGAGGTTGTAAATCTCTATCCTTGGAGATACTCAAAAATCCATCTGGACACAGACCTGAGCAACCAGCTTTAGGTGACCCTGCTTGAGCAAAGGGACTGAACACTACAAACCCCCAGAGGTCCCATCTAACCTCGCCCATTTTCAATAAAGGAGAGTCCGCACAGGTACTCAACAGTCACATCTTTCAATATCAGCTTTCTAAAAGCTACAATAGCCACAGCAAGACTATGGTCTGTCCTCAGACATTGTTCTGTTCCATCCCTTTTCCTAGCTCAGTTCAGGCTCACTCAACACTCAATAGCTTACATACCAAAAAGCAGCACTAGATCAACTTTATTGTACATTAAACACTCGAAGTCAAAGCCATTAAAAAAAAAAAATAGAGAGAAAGCTTGTATAGCATTAGAGAAATAGTTGACATTTCAGCCTACATACAGTAAGCTCCACTATTTTTATAAAAGATCAGAACTTCTCTTAATAGGCTGCCTCTCCATGCTAGGAGAAGCATCCTGGTTAAGCATGCAGAGAATGATGCAATTACACTGAAGTACCTCAGTTTCAGTGACATTTGAGTACTTTCAGTAGGAAAGGAAGATTAGACAGCAAGGCATAGATCTTAAGCTATTGGCTCTTCAAAGCAAGCTCTCTGGAATATGTTGTTCTTCTGCAGATCAAAATGCATACTTTTCTAGCCACTTAACTCTTTTACATTTATAGTTCCTGACACTCGGTAGGATCATGAAGTTCATGAAGCAAAATGGTAGGGCATGCATCTAATACAGAGATTAGAGAAAATGGACTCTAAAGAACATTTGACCAAGGTTAAACAAGTGATGAGAATCCTTTTGTCATACAGTCCCCAAAATTACTCTCTTATGCTCTGAGACTGATGGAAGATAAATTGAAAACATGTAAATACAATACAGATTCTGTACAGTGTATAGCCTCATTTTCAGTGGTCAAAACTGAGGGATCACAGAGGTTCCTTCTGTATCAAGGTTTCTATTTATTTCAGTTGCATGGCTAAGTAATGTCTAAGATCACTTAGAAAAAGCTAGTTTTAAGCTTTAGAATTTTTTCTCAGGTTCATTTATGCTGAATTTGCCACTAAGTTTCCTACTTATCAGCAGTGATATTTCACATAAATTATTTGCAATGTATCCTCAGTCCCTCCAGCTAAGCCATTTTTTTTTATGGAAGTCCGAGACTGCTTTTCTCTATAGATTCAGACTTTGAAATACAAACAGCTGCTATGGCTTTTTCCTCCCCAAAAGGAAAAAGCCCCTGTTCTCTTCTGGAGCTTGATTTCCCATTTTGATTCTGCTACACACACTGCCAATGATATGTGTTCTCCCTGTAGCAGCTGCCTTGTCATGTGCAAGTCTGCTTTGGGAGAACAGAGGCAGGAGCAAATATTGCTTCAAAAGCAGCCATCAAAATGATGGCTAAAACAGTAGCATTTGCCAAATACATTCGTTCTATAACTTTAATATAGGATATTTCTGATTCTAACATTCTTTAAATTAAAATATTTTACTTAAATAAGACAGAACAGGTATGAAACATACATTTCACAGTAATAATTATCATTTCACTGATAATTTTTCACAGTACAGTTACAAAGAATGGACACACTTAAAACTTTAAAGTGGCCCAGTCATGACTTCCTTCTCATTTCATTCTAGTAACGCTTTCATAGAAGGTAAGGAGGAAAACCCTACTCCCACCTCCCTAAAGAGGTATTTAGTTACATTTGGAGTGGTTACAACAATTCTGTTTGGGTCTTGTTACAAAACACAAAGAAAATGCAAACAAATAGAAAATTAAGTAGACTGGGGAGGAGAAAGAAGAAAATATTTTCTTTCTTTAAATGTGAGAACTCAGGAGTTTAAATACCCATACAAGGTTTTGGTGCAATGCATCCCTGTCCCAAGGGTTAAGTCACCTCTTAGGATTGCTAGAAGGGAGGGTGGTTAAAATCCAAAGTTTATAGGATATTCTAGTGTTGAATGCACTCCATCACTTCTGCCAGAACTGTTCCATTGTGCACAAGTAACCACTTCCTTGAGGAGGATCCTAAACAGAAACCTAACAAGAATATCTACCTTGCTCTTTGTGTCATTGCTCAGCATTTTATAGGAACAGCAAGGGGTCTGGCAGGCTCCATCTTTGTGGTAGACATAATCTGCAGACAGCAAAACCTCTGCTGTCAATCTGAATCTGGTACCATTCTTATAAGTGGGCCATTTAACAGTTCACATCACACTGTTGGAAGGATTCTTGTTATACCAGCTCTTGTGTAAAGATCATTTTTGTGCCTCTGTCAGCAAGGAGCTTGACTTTAAAATATATTTTTCTGTTTCTACATGTTTTGCAGTAAGATAAGCCGCAAGTTTCTATGTTGATAAGAAAACACTTCAGTACTTGCATGATTCTTCTGCAACAAATAAATTAATGCTAGGATTTAAGCAGATAAAAATGTTATTCTCATCCATCATTCATTCTATCCCACTATGGACAGAAATAATATGCATAAAAATAATCTAAATATAGGATTTGGGCTTGTTTATTTTTTACAGTATGGTGTTAGGTATACCTAGAGTTATTCTTAGTGATGTTCTACAGGTGAGGATTATTACCAAGTGGCATAAATATTTTTCTGTGGTTTTCTATCGTAGGGATTACAAGAAGTTTTTCTTAAACCCATGGTTTATTCACAGTGCAATTTAGTTTCATCATTTTTCAGCTTTTATGCTTATATTTGCAAACTCAGGAGTTGTTTCTCCTCAGGAGTTGTTGCATTAAAGCCATGATTAAAGTTCAATACAGTTGATCATCTCTCAGATGAGATGCTTTTGATATTTTCTAGGGGTTTTATGTATAAGTAGAGCTTTTAAAAAGAAAATCAAGGTAAATTATAGCTGCTTAAAAGAACTAACAACTATCAAACCGACAACAAAAGCAAAAGAAAAAAGTCTAATTATTCTTCTAAAAACAAACAAACAAACAAATCCTAACCCTTTCGAATCTCTATTTAGCCTATTAAAGCAGGTTCATAAAAAAATATTAATGATCCTATGCTATCAAGACATTATCAGCTACTTCATTTTGTCTGGATACTAACACTGCCAGATCTGGCATTTAACTGGGAGTGTCAGTAGCAGGACCTGGACACCTGATACAGGCAAGGAATTATTTTTGGACAGAAACCACCTCTTGCTCATAGAGTGCACAGCATGAAGAGCAAACCTTCCTCACTGTCCAGAGCCAGATTAACCTAAGATAAAATGATGTAATCACTGTCAAACTATGTCCAATAACACTTGCTGCACACATAGAAAAAAAATCTCTGCATACAGTTACCTTTTTATCTGTTGGTGAAATATCACCTCCTCAACTTGCAGAGCCCTAAAACCCAGTGTTCAACACATGTCAATGGAAGTAACATCCTGACTGAACCCTTCCATTCAAAGTTTAGAATGTGCCCACCCTGAAAAACTGCATCTGGACATCAAGCACAGTATTCCTGCCAAACACTAAGCAGAAATTCATAAGACCCAAGTGGAAAACATCCAGTACTAATGACTCAATTCATGGAGCTGGTTTCAGGAGATGATTCATAGCTAACCCATAAATTTTACTAATTGGAAACCCCTCTCACTGCTCACACTCGAGGGCAAAAATAAAAAAATAAGACATTTCCTGCATGCTGGTCAAAAAGACAAATAAGGCAACTATTAATTTAATTTTTGGCACAGACACCCCTCAATTACTTCTACACAACCCAAAGATCACCAATGCATATATAAACATATCTACACACACATAAAAACAACAGAACAAAGACTGAGTAATTGTAGGGGGGAAAAGTTATTGTTTTATTTCCTTAAAAAGCCCCAAAAAATCATTTAAATTTTAAAAATAGCTTGAGAGGATGTAGCAGTAAGGGTATTTAGCAAATCTCAGTAATTACATATTTGGTATACTGTAATATAAGACTATTACTAAAAGCAAACAAACAAATAGTAAGGATTTACCCAGTCAAAACACACTCAATTCAGAACAAGTCAATCCTAGTTCTGTGAAAAAGGGAGGGTGGGACTGAATGTGCTTGAAACTGAAAGCTTGATTTATATTGCTGCTAAGGTCCTAGTCCAGAGTTATTAATTAGCTACAGAGCAGCCAGTTCAAATGAGGATAATTCAGACTTCACTCTACCTCTCTCCTTGACTCTTGCCAGACCCCAACCCTGCACGAACTCGCCTGCAGACCAGGATAATTGACCCAGCTTGTAGCCATGCCCCCGAATTCGAAGGGCATTTGCCTCACAGAAGCTCTGCCCTCTAAGTTACTCTGCAGAGCATTTTTTTCATGCTCTGCAATCACAAGATCAAGAATCCTTCATTAAAAAAAAACCAAAACAAAACACCAAAAAAACAAGCTAATAACTCATGAGCCCATGAGTCTGGGTCATAGCCAGAGACCTGTAATGTGGGTTAGCATCTGACCAAACTGTGAAAGTAATTGCAGCTTCTCCTGTAAATCTTCTTTACTCCTTCCCTGTGTGACCTGGAATATGCACCTCTAGTGACAGACTTCTCCTCTGAGTAAACGGAAGGATTTCAGCTTTGCCATACCCTTTAGGAAAAAAATAAAATCCAGTAGATTTATATAATCCTTTTTCAAGAACCTATGTCCTGTTAAAAACACTGAATCCTGACAAAAATCCCAAAAAAGTTCCTAAAGCATGCCAGTATTTATTTAAAAACCCCCTACCAACACACTGAGTTAGGTCTGATTATTTCTTTGAGGAACCAAGAATCAGTGGCAGCACCACAATCCTCCTTTGCCTACTGGCAGGAATAGTCACCTATGACTGCACATGCAGAGAACAGCAAGCCATAAAGAACAGAACCTGAAAAAGGACATTTAGCATTTCATTTCCTATTTCCCATATGTTTGTAAATTTATAGCATTTAGCATTACTGAGATAATTGTGTTTTTTCTGGAAAAGTTTAGAAGTACTTCATCTTGGTTTTTATGTTCCTAACACAACTCACATTAGATAAAAATAGACTCAAGATCTGCAATGTGAACTGGAGAATACTTACTATTGGAGACCCATAGCTTTATCAGTAGTTTTTGCAGGATATTGTAAAGTGCAAGGAATAAACACATAAATACATGCAACAGGTACAATGAAGTGGATCTGCCAGCTCTAGAAATCCTCTCTTATACAAGTTTAAAATGCTCGCTTACTTTCAAGCTAAAGTGTATTTTGATGTTTCTAAAAAAGGTGAAAAATAGGATAAAGATCTTGGCAAAGGTCAGATGCCACATGTAAAACAAAAAAAAAAACAAATTAGAAAGCTTCCTATCTTACCCATATTGAAGGCCTTTCAAAGTATCCCAAGTATACCTCTCAGCAGGTCTTTTTTCCCCTTAAAGACCTGAATATCAAGATACAGATCACTGTGCTGAAAGCCGCTCTTTCCAAAAATGAGAGTGCTTGCCAATAGATCACAACTGTTTTACCATATGCCACATTGTTCTGCCAAGTATCACCAGCCTGTTCTACTTTTAAGCAAATTTCATTATAAAATAGCTCAGAGCAATGCTCATTAAAAAGTATACTGAAAAATGTCAAGTTGTTTTTATATTAAAAATGGGACTTTGTTTTCCATGAAGATTTCACACTGGTATTTATTGAAAAATCTGGTATTTCTCAGAAAAATCTAAGAAATCTCACCTCAAACTCACCACTCACTCCTGACACTGAGATGACAACCCTGTAATCTGCTCCATTGTTCACTAATGTTGATTGTTGCTTTGAGAACTCCAATTCCCAGCACTCTGGTGAGACCTCCAATCTAAGTCCACTTGTTAATCACCTTCCCTGTTGGTGCTATCAAGCAGGGATTCAGGATACAGCCATTTCTTTGGATAACTTTGAATAGGTGTTTTCACTCTTTTAAATTGGAGGCTCAAAAGAGTCAGCTCCAAGAGTCTTCTAAGAAGTCATGAAGCCCTTTGAGCTTTTTAACAAACATGTAAAATTCAGCAGAAGGTTTTCCATATAACATCTGACTAGACTGGTCTTTAATTGATGAACTACCCAGAAACTAGTCCAAATGCTGACCTGATTTAAACTCTGATCTCACTGGATTCATGGGGTTGGGAGAGTATGCAAATCAACCCAAAATCTGGCTTTAGAATCTCTTTGATTTTTACTGCCCAGAAATAGATCATCTCATGGTGTTTTCACAGTTTAGCTTGATGAATCATTGCTAAATCTATCACAGGCTAAAATAAAATAAAATAAAATAATTAGCTTTTCATTAGAAAAAAAAATCATTATTTCTTCCATTTACTCACATCCAATATTTCTCATGGCCAACAGTCAATCAAGAAATATCCCTCCTTCCTGGAACTGTTACAATTTAGTGGTCATTATAATATTCATACAAAGTAAAATTCTCAAATTTCAAGATTAAAAAAAAGGTCACTTTCATTTGTGGTTTACAGCATATGAATCACAGTACAGAAGTCACATGCCACAGTAGTTTTCTCCTAAAAAAACCCCATGTTTTTTATCAGATGGCAGACTATGATTTAAGGGTTCTACATGCTTTGGCCTACATGTTATAACACATCCAGCTGCTTACTACTTGTAACTGCCTGCCACTGTTCATCCAGAAAAACACAGAAAAAAATTAAACACCTCAGTACAGCCTCTGTAAAGCCAGGTAGTTCCAGGTCATGTTATATAACTGATGTTCAAAATTCAATTTTTATTAAAGGAAATTCCTTGTATTTCTTTTCCACTGTAGTTTTCCCACACATGTTCTTATATGCCTTTCTCAGTAAGAAATTTGTAAAAGCCTTTCTGTTCTAGAGCTATAATTTGTTTTTCCTAGGCATTTTCAGTCTTGCTGTCCCCTTCGTGTGCAGTTTTAGTTCGGTTACTCGAAGTTGGACCAAAACTATAATACATTTAAATTAATAAGGACTTCAGGGACAAAGACCATGTCTCTTCAACCTGCCACTCAAGTGTTTCTGTCTATCCACATCCTTTTTTCAAACCCATCAGTCCCAAGAAAGTACCTATGAAGAACAACATTTAAAACAGCTCTTTTCCCCTCTGCTGCTGAAAAAGCAAATAATTGAAGTATTTAAGTAATTTAATAATTTAAGTATTATTATACTGAAGTTTCATTCTAAATTGTATTGAAACACTCCAAAAAAGTAAATGAGGTTGTTTTGCTCATGACAGATTTCTTTTTTTGTAACACTTCCTTCTCATCCCATTTATAAATACCTCAGCCCTACTCTGACTCTACATTTGAAATTAGTTATAAGAATGAATCCTCTATATACATAGTGAAAGGATAACTGCTAAGAGCCTATTTCACTGCACCCTGTTAAGTTCCATCACATCTTTCCAGAAAGTAATGGACCAGAGTCTCCAATATTTCAAAGAAACACCAACAGCTAAGGACTTTAGATATAGATCAAGTGCCTTTTCATTCTTGCCCATTTCTATGAAGAGGTTACATTCTAATAACCACTTTGACACTCAAGATTCTCCCAGTACCTGAGGAGATTTTAGATCCCTAATATTGTCAGTTACAATTGTGTCTTTGGCAATACAAGTTCTCCAATATTCTCTATAAGGGGCAATGCATTGTTGAGCTGTTTCTAAACAGGGTTAGGCACAATGTGGCTTCATGCAGAAGTTTTAATAAAAACTTTGTGGGTTTGGGAATACATTCATTACTCTTATGATGCACAGAAGGCTTAAATAACACAGCAAAGTAGTAACAACTGAAAAAAGCAGGGAACCCTGTTTACTTTTTTCTCCCATCTCTATTGTGGATGATTACAAAACCAACATGGAAGTTCCTAGATGGCATTACAGGTCAGTGGCTCAGATTTGAAACACTCTGATGCAGCATAATTTGTATGCATCTCTGTAACACATATTAATGCCTGCATCAATTATGGCATGTCTCTTCAAAAGCCTAGCCAAATAAACTGATTTCAGGGAATGAGAGTGTTATTTCTACTGTACAAGTATAGGAATGGAAACAAAGGGCAGGTTGATGACTTGCCCCAAGGCACAATGAACCTGTGTCAAAATGCAGACAGAAGAACAATAGGCAAATATTAGTCTTGCACTAGAAAAAGCAGCTTTTTAGTAACCAGATAACTACAGCTGAAATTATACCCACTTTCTTCCCAACTTTCACGCAGCATGAAGAAATAGAGACAGGTGGTGCTTGAGGCCAGAGCACAGCACTGCAAATATGCAAAGGTAGATACTTTTTATCTCCTAGTCCAAGGGAAATTTCTATGTCCTTCCTTTTGAATGGCATGGGTTTAGTTACTATTTAATTTTCCACACCTGTTCTGCACTAGTGTCCCACAGCCTATCAGTAATTAATATCAGGCACAAAATGCAGCCAGTTTTAATAGGGATCCCCTCCCAGGCTAAGGCCTCATTCCCCACAGTCTGCCCTGTTCCTAGTGGGAACTTCTCCTGACTTCAACTGAGCTGAGAGCAGCATCAGACAGATTTACAAGAGCACAGGTTTATACAGCAAGACTGTCTACAATAATTTTGAGTGAAACATGCAGAGACCAGGTGACTTTGAGCATTTATCAAAGTGAAGGATTAAGAGGACAAGGGCTATAGCCAGATGGGATGGACAGGCACTGTGGCAACCTGCTTTGGAAAGTTCTTCCAACTGTCTTAATGAAAAGGTAAATCCTACTTAGCTTTCCAGTGCCAGACCTTGAGTCACTGTTAATCAAATCCGGTTTTCCAAAGGAAATGTTACAGATGCTTTACATGAAGAAATTCTACAATTAGAGACTGTATAAACATATCATCAAATAGCTCTTTAAGGAGAATGCAAAAAACCAGGCTTTTGTCAATGTTTCAGTCAGATGCTAATTAAGGAAGTATTCAAATGCCTGTCTTCAAGGATCACTCTTGAAAGACTATGGATTAATTCTTGAAGAAATGGAAGATTGCTACCCTGGCTAAGTGCTGTAGTGGTAAGTGACGAGCACTGCACTGAGAGCTGATGTGAGCTGTCTTCTAGTCATAGATTGTGTTCACCACAATGTCTGAGTAAGGCCAGTGCACTGCAGCTGGATCACATCCTACTGATGCCTTGGAGTGGCTACCTAGAACAGAGGCTAGACAGAGTTAAGAGAATAAAGTGGGTATTCATTAAAGGCCTTCAAAAGATACACCTTGGGCAGTGTAAAACCCTTGCAGAGGCCACACCCAAGATGGACAATGGTCACAAATTTTTCAGACAGATATAAATCTGGTCTATTTGCATATCAGAGGTTAATTCTTCAATTACAGCTTCATGTCATGAAGTCTATTCCCCCACTTGCTTCCCTCCAATTCACTTGTTTATAATTTCCAGGGCCTGAGGCTGTGGTGTGTCCTTGGATCACAGGCCCAGAGGGATTGCTTTGTCTAACCAAAATGAGAAGACAGTAGCTAACACTTTTTATGGAGTTTGGAGCTATGCACAAATGCAGTATAGGATTTGAAAAATATAAAAGCTAAAATCTTAAGGCATCAATACCAACAGAAAGAAGGACACTGAAGAAGTCAAGGACCACCTGTGATTTCTGCCTCTTGTGTGAAGAACTCCAGGCAAATTGTTCTCTGCCTTCCCAGCAAGTTTGAAAGCTAATGAATCAATAACATTCCCCACAGGTAAACTTTGCCATTTCCAATAATGTCAACTTATATTCAGATTATGAGTGTGTATTTGTTAAGTACAAGGAGAGGTATTATTTTCCTGTTCTTTTTTTTCTTTTACTGTTATTTGGAAAAGCCTATTATTTACTCTAGCAAAAAGAAAAATAGAATTGGCTTGCAGTATTGACACCTTGAGCCACTTCTAGTAAATTAAATGCCTGATTAAGTGTAATTTAGCAAGTTTGGAAGAAACACAGCATTACCTATAATTTTTTTTTTCAAAATAAGTGAATCCACAAAAGCTTAAACCTAAATTAAGCACAGTTCTAAATGATTCATTTACTACTTTTAGCAAATATTCTCAGAACAGCCTTATCTGATTTACCTTTACACGAGAAGAAAAAAACCCAAGAGCTGCCAGACTTTTAGCATTTGGAGCTACCTAATGGCAGAAGAAGGAACTTTATGATAATATTGAACAGCCTGGGCTGCACAGAGGGTCAACCTATTTCCAGATCACTTTTAGAGGTGATAACCACACAATAATCCCTTAGTTTCGACTAGAGAAAGTTAAGCATGCAATATACAAGCACAAGATTACCCTGTTGCAAAAAGTTCCAGAAGTATTTTTGAAGAGTGAATGTCAAACAATTTTACCTTAAATTTACTGATATAAGCTTTAAAAATGCAATGTAAAAGGAAAGACTGTTTAGATTAAATAACTAAAGAAAAAACATTTTCAGAGAAGACGAAATTGCAAATTTAAGCAATGAGCTGGGGTTAACTCTCAAGTTGTCTGCTTATCATGCTGACCTACAGGTTGGCCTGATTTAGATGAACTTGCTTCAAGAGAAGTTTGGACTGGATGACCTCCCAGCACCATCACTGCTTTAAAGGAGAGACAGAATTCTTGATTCTGCAGTCTGAAATCATTCACCATGACAAATCTTCCCAATGCTGTGAAACAGTACTGTAATGTTGTTATGTTGCAGAGGAAATTTGCCTTTTGTGTTGGAAACAGGAAATTAGAGGGGATACAGAAGTCTCCATCCATTTTCATATCTTCAGGGATTTCTCCTGCTCTCTTGTACCTCTGTATGCAGACAGAAAGACCTCCCCACAGTAAGGTGGGAAGCTTATGTATTTCATTCTGTTTCAGGTTAGGACTCTTCCAAGAATCAGATCATCTCCAAAACTTCTACAAGGACGACCCCACAGGGAATATAAAATGGATTTTAAAAAAATTTTGCCTGGAATACTGCATCCAGCTCTGGGCCCCCAACACAAGGAGGACATGAACCTGCTGGCGTGAGTCCAAAGCAGAGCACCAAAATGATCAGAGGGCTGGAGCTCCTCTCCTATGAGGAAACGCTGAGACAGTTGGGGGTTTTGACCTGGAGAAAAGAAGACTCATTGTAGCCTTCCAGTTCCTAAACAAAAAAGCTGAAGAAAGATTTTTTACAACAGCATGTATTGATAGGACAAGGGAGAATGGCTTTAAATTGAAAGGGATTATGTTTAAGTTCCGTATTAGGAAGAAATTATTCACTACTAGAGTGGTAAGGCTCTAGTTCTGTTTGTCCAGAGAGCTGGATGCTCCATTCCTGGAGGTGTTCAAGACCAGGTTGAGCAATCCAGATGAATGGAAGCCCTTCCCATGGCAGGGTGGTTGGTCTCTTCCAACCCAAACCATTCTATAATTGGAGGAATTACTTATTCACTCTCTCCTGGCTTTTATCCACTTCTGTTTTTACTTAAATGTAACAGCTGCAACTCCCAGAGAAATTTCTTCCTAGCAATAAATTGCCATGTTGCTTGAATTTATTTATAAATTAACTTTACTGGATAATCTACTTGGAGAGGAATTTTTGAGTATACTATCTGCATACAAACTCTGCAATCAGTCAAGTTGGTACATACAAAAAAATATGTATCTATATATATAAAATGGAGTAATTTGACTATGGCAAAAAAATAGAATGCTTATCATCATGAGGTAACATAAATCTCTTAAAAGTCTTTAAGATGTATAATAAACTTAAAAATTATTTAATACCCCATTCTCTATTGCTGGAGAACTTAAATACATATATATTCTTGCAGAAAGAATTAAAAAACCTCAACCAAGTCTTACCGAACCAATTCTTAGCAGTGAAGTAAATTCAGCCTTACAACAACATGCATAATAAGTAAGTTAATGCAAAATACCATTTGTGAACACACCAAAAATTGCAAGGAGTGCTAGCTGGGGACTAAGGACAAGGAGGATAATAAATGCAAGCTTCCTCAGTTCCCTTGCATTTTGTGGAACACAGCCTGAACCTCATGTTGTGCAGTTTTAGGTACTGTTATGCACTAACAAGGAAAGCAAGTATGAAAGCCTAGGAAAAGCTGAAGTTTGATCACAACATCAACATGTTTTGTGTTCATCCTGAAAATCTTAATGCTTTTAGATTAATTTATCAGCTATAAGAAAATGGGCAGTAGGCAAAAGATGTTAGGTTGTAGATACAAATACATAATTATGTCTTGGATTACCCTTGAAAAAATGCCTATTCTGAAGGACATTGACATCTTCAAAATGTAAAACCTTCATTCCAAGGGTTTCAAAATTGCTGGCTACAGGCCACTGTTTCACAGAATTGTGTACTTGCACTCAGAAAAAATAATAATGCAATTCCTAATTATATTACACCTTATTATGTTTAAGTGGGCAGCTGCATTCATCGGTTCTACTGGTAAAAGTCTTGTTCTTGGACTGGAGCACACAACTCATTTAGAGTAATGCTGGCAAGGGCTTGTCTCTAATGGCCCACACCTTCATCCTGCACAGAATTCTGTTCAGCTGGCTTACATTGTATAAAACATAAGGAAGATGACAAATTACTTTTGAGACACATTTCTGTAAAAAGCCCATCCAATTTCCTCAACAGCATTACAGCATCATATTTTATCTATCCTGTGTGAGAAGGCTGACAAACACCATGCACCCTCCACAAGCTCATATATCAGAATACTTTATTCCCCAAGCCTGATAAGAATTCCTAGATAGTAAAAGAAGGGGGGCAGCAGCAGGAGATCAAGAGGAAGTGAAGCAATCACTGCAGCCAAGTTTATATGGTAGGGAGCATTGGAAGGAAATATTTCTGAGGGCACCTCGTGAATTTGAGTGACAGTGTCGGGGTGCTGAACTCCACAGGAATCCAGCAGTTCTACCACATTTCTCTGCCCTGGCATGCTATAATCAACCATTTATCTGAGAGAAAACGCAAGTAGGCTTGAACAACTTCCACCATTTGCACAGCCACATAAACAGAAATACACTAGAGATGTATTTTTCTTCCTTTTGCTCTATTACTGCAAAAGTAGTATTTCTAGCTCTTTCATACTGGCGCTGGAAATTTTAAATGAAACATAGAAACATAACAGGGTTCTGGGAACACTGGTATCAAGTATAAGAAAAATCAAGAATGTGAAGGCAATATTGTTAATTTCCTGTTCATCATCATAATTTTGTTCTCTATTTCTTACCCTTCAAGCACAGGTAAGTGTATATTAAGGCACCTATTGGATATTATGGTCTTCCCAGAGCTGATAGAAGTAACATATATAGCAGTTATACTCGAAGCGTTACCATATTTTAGGATATCCTCCAACCATAGTATTGGAGGAATAATACAAAGACTGATTTCTAAACAGTTAGTGGAAAAAACAAAGCTAAATTCTCTTCCCATTCCTGTAACTTCCAGTTATAAATGTTGCTGGCACACCTGCGTGCATGAAGAAGAAAGAATTCACCTTCCAGCATTTCTGTTTATTTACAAAACATTTTTACTGCTAAATCAAAGACAAAATTTAGCATCCAACTGAAAAAACCCCTACAGTTTAATAATCATGTAGAGTACAACAGATGTAACTGTATTTGTAATATCACATAAAAACTTTAGAATTGTTATCCAAAATCTTTTTAAAAGCATAAACATATTTGATGATAAAACATTTTGCAAGTTCGTTTCAGTATTTTCCATACTGTTTTTGTCAATAAAAATCATATCAAAAAGACTGATGTTTTCATATTGCTCATGTAATTCCTGAAAAATATTTTTAAAAAATCTAATAATATTTTCAGTGCCACTTAAAAAAACTGCACTGAATACTCAATTAACCTTAGACAATAATTTCTGATTTTTCATTTGACCTGATGTATCCCCATATACATTAGTCACACTGATTTTCCCTGAATAGGCATTGAGCAGAATTTTCCATACAGAATTCATAACAAAAAAGACTCCACCAGATTCCTCTTTAATCTCTAAGAATGAAACATTATTAAATAGCTCCAAATACCTATTTTTCAAACACATATCAAGTGATGATATTCTTGTACTAGATGGCTCTACTTGATAAAAAATGTGTATCTCCAGAAACCAACTGCTTTCCTCCATTAAATCTGCATTGCAATTTCTAAAAGGGTCAGTTAGGGACAAGAAGAAATCATCCCTTTTTAAGAACATAAATTGGAGGGCAAAACACATGTATATGAGGAGCAGCAAACTGCCCTGACTGCTGAAAACACAGACAAGTGTGTTGAAATGGAAACTGCAGCAGCATGAGCTGCATAACACAATACAACGTCATTTAAAACTCTACAAACACATCACAAAATGAGCTGCAGGTTCTCTCAGTTCAGCACAGTGCTCACCTGACACTGGCCAAGCATGGGGCTTCACACACTTTCACATTTCTGCATCCTTCTTTATCACACAGAATGGCTGGCTCACATTCATTTAAAGCAGTTTTGTCTTAATGTACCCAAAAATTAGCAATTAATTGCAGTAGTGAATCATGAAACAAAATTCCATCAAAACATGATGCTATCAAACACCAGGAGAACAACTGAGAATCAATGTCATTTGAGATGCATATGAGAGCAGGATGAGCACAGGCAAACCAAACCTCAGATTAGGAAGAAAATTCAAAAGGCTGAATGCACTAGGTAGGTAATGCATGCACCTGGTCTTCAGTTAAATTCCCTTCAAAACCTTATTTGTGTTTAACCTGCAGCAGTGCTAAAAAGAAAGGGGGTACAATAAAAAGGCAAGGTTAAAATGCAAGAATAAACAAAGATTGCCCAACAGGTCATTGTCATTGTACAGCTGAACATCACCTTGTATCATAGGAAACACCAAGATATTCCAAACACCTTCATGTCTCTTCCTCAAGCTACAATTCAGCACCTAACCATATCATCATTGCTCATCCATTCAAGAGTTTAGATCCACAAGATTTTTGTCATATTAAGCAAGGTTTCTCCTTAGCCACTTCTCTTCTTACACCTTTCCTGCCCTCTCAATGAGAGACTTATTTATCTCAATTTTATTGTATGTAAATACAGCACTACAGCCCTCTCCACACACAAATCAGGAACAACCTGAACAACCTAGCAAGGTGAAGTACAGGAAACACAAGATAAGATAATTTTCCACCTCCTTCTGACAGTAGGAACTGTCAGTCTGCATTTAGACATACCATGAAAGAGTCTCTACTGTTGCCCATCCTCCTTGAGCTCTGTTCATCTAACCATATATAAATAAAAATGAAGATGGAATAAATTGAAAAAAAAATTAAGCAGACTGGGAAAGACTGAATTGGGCAGAGAATATACACTGAGAAGACAAAGAAAAAAAATCACCGAGAACAGAAGCCAAGAAAGAGACAAGAATAAAGGAGGGACTGGAAGACAGAACACAAGAAACATCTTATGCACATATTCAGTGGACATCTTTTAAAAGAAGGCTGTTGCTATGATACTTACTGCTATGGCACTCTTCAAAATAAGATCCAATTGAACATATGAGTTCCAGAGAGTTGAATGTGTGACATTACACTTGAAAGCATTTGCATTTCTATTAATTATTAAACAAGTTATTACCAGCACATTCATTGTCCAAAAATTCTAAAAGGGAAACTCCGAACTGATGGTAGATGCATTACACAAAAAACAACTTTAGAGTGGGTTTTCCTCCACCTCCTCTTTCACAAACAGGTAATCCAATTTTACTACTAAGGAAAAAGAATAAAAGTGTTTTTTCTTCCTACTACCAACATTACTTCAGCCTTCAGCTCAAGTTTCTTCTTAACAATCAAACCCACATGCACTGAAGATTCTCCCCGATTAGTCTGGCTGTTTTTTTGCAGAGGGGAACCAAAGATGTTTGAAAGTAACAAATGTCTCAAAAATGAGAAGTACAGATTCAAATATTGGATTCCAGCTAGTTTACATAAATTGGGGATCAAGTTGACATTTCATCAGGGACTGTGTGCTGAAGATTTTCAAGACCACCACAAAAATAACATTGCATTTTATATGCGTATGTGTGTATATATGTGTATCAATATATACATATATAGCATTTACATTTATGTATTTTATATATATATAGTGAGTTTCAAACTAGAAATTAAGAAATACTTAGAAATACTTGCAACTTCCCTTACAAGGTATTTTGAATGTTCATTTTAAATCTAATTCCATATAGATTTCTCTAAGTGTTAATCTAAACACACTTTGAACATGTCTACTGCATTTTCTCAGCAGACCCCTATCCCAAGGGCCAAAGTTCAGACAACTGGACCCAAGAAAAAAAAGTTCATTTCCTCACTTAAACATGCCTTTCCAAAACAGTGGACACAAGCCATTTGGGGTGTTTTCTTTTCTCAGATGGAAAGTGAAACATACCTAGATAACCAAAATTGACATCATGACCATGAACCAAAAAAAAGTTTTGTCCTTGCTCAGCAACAAGAGTGCTTCAGACAAGAGAGCAGTTGTTTACCTGTCTCCTTTTACACTGTGCTGCATCATTCATTTGCTAACCTAGCAATTACTTTTTCAGACCTTCTGGCTTAATGATGTAAGCAGTGTCAAAAAAGAATAAATCCAAAGACCCTGAAGGTTAATCAAAGAACAAAGGCAGTGGAACACACACACACACAAAGTAAATACCAAGACTGAAGATGGTTGTCAAAACTTCTGGGAAACAACAGGTCAGCATTTCCAGATGGTGAGCCAGTAATACAGTAACAGAATCTTCAAATGATTGTTCCCTAAAGTTTTCGGAGTTTGTAAATTACTAGGTATATTTTCATTGATAAAGGTCAACTTACTTAACTGTCCTGTATGACATTACAGTATGCTTTATATTAATAAATTTTCACCTTTTTCTATAAAGTTCTATTCACTATAGCCCTGAAATAAGGCAGCATTTTTGTAGGAGCATTTTAATAGGAGCATGTTTTGCATAGTAACCGAGGCTTAAATTAAGTATTCAGAATAGTACTTCAGAGTCTCCCAGTATTTACAAGCTTTGCACCTAATAAAGCAAACAGCTCTACTGATTTCAGCAAATGTTGGGCCTGTTAATGGCAACTGGACTTTTCCCCCTTCCCTTTGCTCCGATTTCACTGTTAAATCAATGCTGAATTATATGTATCTAAAAATCCCACCAGGAATGCCAAGGGTACTTTAACCTGCACAGTGATTCTTGTAAATACTAGACATTTTCTATTTTAAAAGCATATTTTCTATATTGCTTTCTTACAATACCTGAAGAATTTTAGTACACTCAAGGGAGCTACAACAGAATGCCCATTCTAATAACTTTTCCTCCATGAGACACTCTTAAAAATCAGAATCTAAATAGACTCCAAAAATAAGCTTTTGGTATATTCCCTTGCACTAAATTTACTGAACAATTCCCATCTTCTAAAATCAGACTACTCTCTCTCTCCTTCCCTAACTTGGAAAAATTTATTTTTGTGATCTTCTTTTTAAGTCACTATTCCATAAAGTTCAAGACTTGCAAATTTGAGAGCTCAGACTGAGGAGGTCACCTAGAGACCCTCACTTCTAAGTCTGTATCAATCTGTAATTTATACTTAAGCAGGGGAAACCATTCCTACTTCATTCTCCATAGAAGGAGGTTGCAAAAGAGAGACTGCAAGGAACTGCACATCCTCACAGGTGAGAAAGGCTCTAGGTAGCACAAATGAGTTTTATGGCACTAAAAGAACTCTCTCGATTCCTCAATTACTTTTTTTCCTCAGATCATCATTGTATCTTTAGTCTTCTTGTACCTTCCAAAAATTTCCTCTTGGGGAAAAGGAAGAAAGAGCTACCTTTTAAACCTGCTGATCCCTTCAAAAACTTAAATACTAATAGTGTTTGCAGAACTTTGCATTGAGTCTTTGACACGTGATGTTTTTATTTATTTTGATTTTAAAACTTGCAGATGACAGCATTTACAGATTGCTAGTGATCCATGAGCTTAGTCTTCATTATTACTGTACAACCTAGAGACTAACATTATAAAAACTTTTTTTCCTAATTCTGTGTGGTAGATACAATCTAGCATGTTCTTTTTACATGTCTTGTTCATGTGATACACAGTAGTTTTAGGTTTTGATTTATTATTGTAGATCTTAAGTTTCCATGAAGACAAAACAAAAAGAAATATGCAATTAATAAAATCTTTAAACCTTGCTGCTGCAGCTTACATGATTCCAGAATGTTGAGGTGGTATTAAGATGTGATCTGGTAACTTTCATGGATTTGAAAGCCAATTAAACACCATGACATCCATGGTTCAAGCCACCCTTCCCTGAGGGGTAGATCATCAGACCCAGGAATTTTATTCTGAAAAGCTTCACTACACATTTATCCTTCTATTTTTACCCTGGGTACTGATGCTGAACATCCCATTGGAAATAAAAAATGAAGGCTAGAGACATTTCATCTCTGGCCTAACAAAGAAATCCTTAAAATAGAGATCTCAGCCTAGAATATTGTATTAAAATATATATAAATCCCTGCTGGGAAAGGAACACACACACACTGTTGCATTTGTTGGCAAACAGACTGACTCAAAGAGACACTTCTACGTTCCTTTTTTCCATTACTATCTTAGCTGGTCATGCAACCAGCAAACTTCCTTCAAAAAGAACCTGACTTCATGTTGTTACTTTAATTCAATTATCTCCTCTGGGTGGCCTTCATTTTAAATTTGTATGCACCACGATATTGGCCCAGTTTAAACTCCCTGAGTACTACTGCACAAGAGTTTCTGGCAAGATTAATGGGAAGTGGTTTTTTAAAAACCCTTTAAGCACTTTCTTTGTAAATGGCCACAGGATGCTTAACAGAAAAAGAAGCATTTCTCACAAGTCAGCTTTTCTGTGTAGTTTTCACTACTTGAACTCAAATAGAGGTCTAAGTTCCTTACATTCCAGAGGTTACATGAGGATTTTGCCTTACAGTTCACTTTCTGCATAGCGAAAAGACTTCAAAAATAACTAATCATAGAATGGTTTGGGCTAGAATGGACCTTAAACAACATCCAGTTCCAACTTCCTTGCCATGGACAGGGACACTTCTCACTAGACCAGGTTGCTCAGGGCCCCAGCCAACCTGGCTTTGAACCCTTCCCCAGGGTTGGAGCATCCACAGCTTCTCTGGGCAAACTGCTCCAGTGCCTCACCAGCCTCACACCATGAAGAATTTCATCCTAATATCCAATCTAAACCTACTCTCTCAGTTTGAACCCAATCCCCCTTGTCCTGTCACTACATGCTCTTGTAAATAGTTTTTCCATTAAGAGGTCATATAAAAATATTTAATTTCTAAAATTAATTTTCAGGAGTTTCCTTTAAAAAAAAAATTGGAACACATAAAAAGCAACTGGCTCAGTTGTAACTATCTCTAAGCAAAACTACTTTACAAAGTTACTTTCCAATGACATATTGAACTGTGAAGTTGCCAATTTGCAAGCATTTTAGGAAATCCATACAATTGAAGTATCCCCATTGAAATGCTAGGTTGTCAAAATTTCAGGAAGGACACGCTCACTCTGACATCACACCTACTTCCTAAATGATCAGGAAAATAAGAAGCAGCATCTCATCTTAGCCCCTTCACCTTTATTTTCTTTCTACTCTCCTGAGCTCACAAATGATTTTTCACTTCCATTTACTTACTAGTGTCTCTTTTAACAGAGAAAAAGGGAAAAAAAGTTTAAATCATGAACATCTTTCCTTCCCCTATTAATTGTCCCAGAAATACTGTTAATCATTTTGGGATAGATATTCCTGAGACAGGCAGCACACTTCTGCTGGCAATCCCCTCACTGGGATAAAGAATGGATTGTGAGCACCAGAAATTTCACTATAGTGTCACAAATCTCAATAAGCAAGAACTGCAGCTGTGTCCTTACAGTTATAAAAAAAAAAAAAAAAAAAAGCCGTAAATTTCAAATACAAAAGGGTTTAGAAATACNAAAAAGGCGTAAATCTCACATTCAATAGTGCCTGGAAATCAATTTCAGAACAACCCTCCTATTCAGACACATGGGAAACACTTTTACAGGCGAGAATGAATGGATTGATTTTTAGGCAAAAATACAGAAATCTGAAAAGCAGCTATGTACTGAAGTGAATCACGCAGGAGTTGAGAGCCTGATCTCCTGTGGTTTACTGTGATACAAACCCGATCTGGGATTCCCACATAGACTTCTGTCTTCCAGAACAGAGGACCATCTCTTGACACCACCCAGTGATCAATTAGATGTATCACATGGCACAGCAAATTATCTACAGAGCACATTTAACTAATGGAATAAAAAACTAAAAAAATATGCTTTGTTTTTCACTTCCACAGCCTTCTGAAAGGTCTTTAAAAATGTAATGCTGTCAGACTCACTGCCTTCAAAAGAAAATTAGCTAACTTTAGTTTATGTTACATTCAATAATGCATTTTATGAACTAATGATGGCTTTTACCAGGAGAAAATAAGCAGGCTCCACACCTTGACAGTAAAATCTCATTTGATCATTTCAGCAGAAAATTTCAGTCACTGTACCATGTAACATGATATAATGAAATGAAATGAAATGAAATAGCAATATCAGCTTCTGCTGTGTGATCCAGGAAGATGAGAATTCAGTTGCATAATGAGCCTCTCCTGCTAAAGGACTTTACAGCCTCCTGAGTTTTATGTCGATATTGCTGTAAATGTGAAAGGGAGACCAGTAGTTACTTTAGTCTCTGACTGCTCACACAACAGGATTTGTAACTCAGAAGAAAAACCCATTGGTGAAAACATTAAGGTGAGCTACAGCTTACAGAGAAAAATAGGTGTCAAATATATTCATGATGTAACTCCAATTTGGATCCTTCTGGAAGACCACAGAGTTCAATAAATTACAAGCTGCACAAGTAATTCATCTTGGCTTGAAGCATCACTCCCATTACCTCCTGCTAAAGAAAGATTCCTTAAGTCTAACAACATGCTCTTTCTTACCTCCTTCCCTAGTAGCAGAATGTTTACTTACAGGTAGATCATTTTTCACTGGCTTCCAATTTCAGAAATGCATTCAAGGAGCAAAAAAAAAAAGAAAAGATTGGATTTTGTCTAGCATGCGTAGTCACCCAGCAATCAAATAAGCCATTGTCAAACAGTCTCCAAATGAGCTATGGTCAGCAGCAAAATGTTTAAACTCAGCCAGTCCAGTCATCCTGCAAGCTTGTATGCATGTTTAAGAATTATGAGTTATCTAGCTGGTTGTTTTGACAAATAAAAAAAATTATCTCCATTTAAACTATCATTTGCACATAACTAAATTTGAACTTGTAGTTCAAATCTACTCTCGCTACTTTCAAGCGAATACCAGATTTTCTGTGGTTAGGAAATACAGATCAGAAAGGCCAGGTCTTGGAAGACTTTCAAGGACTTCAACCCCAAACAAAGTTATTAATGCCCATGAAGGCAGTTTCATAAGGTGCCTAAGCAGATTCAGGAGTGTTGGAGAACAGGTTGATCCGTCTTCACCACACACTCACAGCATCTGCTTTCTGACTACAGACTCATCCTGCTACATGGCAACACAGGCCAATGAAAGGGCTGACCAGGCCATGATTAAACAATGTTTAAGAATAGATTTTTGGTTCTTGGCCTGGTTCCAAAGCTCACCAACTTAAAGGAAGTAGCATGGATCTGCAGCCACTGCCCATGGGGGAAGAGGAAAGCATTTCTTTGGCAAGAAGCCCCTAGCTGACAATTGTGGTCTTATTAACTCACAGAGGCAGCCCAGTGATAGCAGCAACTTGGTCAAAGTGGCATGAGGTTGTGTTACATGACAGGGCAGGTAAGTTATTGAAACCATTAAACTCTGTATTCAGGGAGCAGCTCTGCCACAGACACTTCCGAGGGTCAGGTAAGTGATTTTTATCCCTTTATGCAACAGTGTCCAGTTTCTGAGATGATGGCCATCACAGCAAAACTAGTTTATGGACTCTCTCTGTATCCTTATTTTACCAGGACAGCTGACTGAGAAACTTCAGTTATCCAAGTGGCCCACATTAAAGGGATGACTCATTTTTCCTAAGCTAATTGCTCACAGGGGTGAACAAAGTAGATGGCATTTAGCTTCTTGAGCAGTGTAAAGAGAACCACACCTGCTGACTCTTCAGTAAGGGACAATATTCTAGTTCATTAACACTTGTACTAGAATATAATTTAATATAATATAATTATGTGCTCACAGTCACCTTTCAACACCAGCTCTAGAATTTAAATAAAGATCTCAGGTTATATTGCATTTCTTGACCATCACGTTTCTCATTTCTCCTAATTAGATGTTATTTTGTTTTTTGTTTTTTTTTAATCATTGTAACCAAATTGAAGTCAAGCAGTCACAAAAAGATTATTTGGCTAATTAAAGGAAGCAATGCATTTGCTTCCCCTTTCTCCTCCTCCAAGTTTGCCAGTCTATTTTACATATGCCTAATCTTCTAGTCATCCCTCATGTACTACAAACGTTGCTACTCTGAGTGGTAGCAATTTGAATTCAAAACCAATAACCTTTCCCTTTTTATTACTACCTTCTCTTGTATTACATGCATTTGCTGCTTTTGTCTTCAAGCTAAAACAAGCCTAGCATAAAGAACAAACACTGCTTCATTGCATGCATGTAAAACTATGAAGGGTTTTAAACAGTAGCATCTATTTCTGAAGAATGCAGAAATCTGACCAAGCTAATAAGCATCCTGCATCTCTTCCACAGGTACTACTTTAACCCACTTCTCCCACCACAACATTTTCAAGCTTTATCACCACAGATTTACTGCAGTATTGTGGAAAGTGCAGAGTTCCACCACATGCTTGCTATCATACAATCACTCATTAAAAAGACTTAGCAAAAATGTTCAGAACTGCTTTCCACAGAACATTTTTTCCCCCAGCTTTCCTCCTGCATACTCTGAGGAAATGGGTCTATTTCAACACCTAGAAATTCAAGTAACTTTGCCAAACCTCCCTGCTCCAAGACCCCTTCTGTGCAAGTGTGCCTGAAGTTAATATATCATTCTGCTCCCTCTGGGTGCTGCTCTGACACAACCCAACAAACCACTGGATGGAGACAGGAAAGGAGGTAGAGCAGGAGAAAGATAAATCCCCTCTGTCTCTTTTATGCAGTGTTTATAATTAAACTTTAATATTTTGCCTACACTTGAGGAAGGGGTAATAAAATATTTGCTTTTTTCACTGAAAAAATAATAGTTCTGTATGAAGTCACTCAACATTCACATGTGACCCTTTTCTCGAATCCCCAAATTAAAGAACAAATATTCATCCTCAATCAGACCTAGAAGCAACAGTGCTTAATAAGACTTACAACTGAAACAGGAATACTTAGGCATGCTTAATTGCTTTTTTCTTCCTTCCCCTCAGCTAAACAACATTTAATTAAACCCCATTACAAAGCAGAGTAGAACACTTTAGCAGCCTTCAGCAGCTGGTTATGCAGCTTCACTCTTCTGGACCTGGCAACAGGTAATAGCTGTTAGTGTTACCTGAGGAACAAAACCATTTAACTGGAGACAGTAAAGGGACAAATAAGTTCTTAAAACATCACCAAAAACTCTTGTTCTGGTCTCTAAATATAACTCCTTTCATCTGTGCCTTATCACACTCACATGGAAGTGAGTAAAATTTATATTTAAGCACTACAACATTTAGGCACACATACACATTCACCCTCCTGCAGCACATTTTTTATATGCTACCTTTGTTCTGTATTTCCTTTCCAAATTCCAAGGAGTTTATCACCAAAATCTTTATATTGCCTTCAAAACAGAGTAGCTAAAATAAGTAAAAATACCTCTTCCATATTAAAATTCAGTTTCAAGCATTTCAGAATCTTCAGATCTTCCACCTTTATTAGGCAGATCAGCATTATGCTTATTAACGCTTCAGGATATCTTTGAATTTTTCTTGCCTTTTTTCCCAAAATGACCAGAATATCTTTCATTGATATGCATTAATTTTCAACATACTTTTCATATGTATTGAGCCAAGTTTTTCAAGTTGATTAAACATCAACTTAGAGACATCTAAGTTGCTGCCTTTTTAAGACTCAGACATCCCACGGTGTTTCCAAGGCAAGCATTCAGAATGTGAGAGCATAGGAAGCTGCAGAATCAGAAGATTGGGTACTGTGCTTCCTCCATCCCTTCCTTTTAAATTTAGATTATTGGAAAGATATAAAGGAAACAGTGACACTATAAGAGAAACTGCAATGGCTTGAGAGTTTCAAGTTTCTTGAGGAAGGGCAGAGGGGGACAGGCATGCTCCGGCTTGGAGCTTTATGCTTTATGTTTTGGTTTCTTGTTTAGTTTTGTTTTGTTTTTTGTTTGTTTGGTGTTTGTTGGGTTTTTTTGTTGTTGTTGTTGCTTTTGTTTTTTTTTTTTTTTACCTTTTTGAGTCCTGTGTCACTCTTGCAGATGCTGGCAAGAATCCCCACGTTCTATTACAGGTAAACACAGGCACAGAGGGAAAGCTTCTGTCATTTTCTGAGGACAGAGTCATGATGCAGTAGCCTTAAGCTTCCATGCAAATAAATAATGTATTGCTTTGCATATACAGGAAGACAAGTATTCCATTCAGGATATATCCTTTCACAACCTCAGTTGATAGCTTTTGGGATCACCATTAGAACTGCACAAGAACAGCATTTTGCAAAGATGAAAGCCATTCAGAAATGAGTCAAATCTCTTACACCTTTTCTTAGCAAATTACAAGTCTCGCTGCAAAGAACTATAATGCACCTCCAATTTCAATGACAGGCGTTAAGACCTAATGGAAAAAAGAAAAATAAAAAGGCTCTGATAATGGCATTTACTCAGCTTCCCTCAGCACAAGAACAGAGCAGAGAAAAAGCAACCTAAAACATCGAAATGTCTTTTAGGCTGTTACACACCACACTCATGGACAGGAATCAGAAGTAAGGCCATATTTGACTACAGAGTATTACAGTATAATCACACAGTTTGTTATTCTTGAATAAGTCTTCAAGATATCTGCTGTGTTCCTTAAAATTTGATGGAACTTCCTTTCCACCTGCTTCACTACATTACGCCCTTAAGTCTAGAAATAGACATTTTGTTTTTACAATGGATTGGATTATTACAAATTATTAATAAGAGAGTTTCTACCCCATCATGTCAGAGAATGTACAGGAGAACATGGAGCTAGAAAGGACATCCTGGGTCACCAATTTCCACCCCCTCACATTAGAAGTAGTTCACTTATTTTTCTTAATACAGGAAGGGCAAATTTTGCACACAAGAGTTCATTATGACACTCAATGGTCTTAGGAGTTCATAAGGACAGAAAAAAGAACACCAGTTCAAAATCCTCCACTCCACCCCCACCCCCCCAGTTTGCCCCTGCCTTTCATTACTTGCTCTATTGACTACAGAAAGGCTTTAAAGTGAGTACACTACTAGATGTTCTCATCTCAGCAACCACTTGCAAAATATGAAGCAAAGGTACATGTTCAACCCTCAAACCCCTGTTTGCTTTTATGAGTCAAAAGAAAATTTACTTCTCAGAGTTAAAAAGATATGTTCAAAGACAAGATATCTGAAAGCTCTTTTCCCATCAATATCCTGGCTTCCATAGATGCTAATATTTCAGAGGCAGAATGCAATTAGTCATCAACAGCATGTTTTCAGTGGTCTTTAAAACAGGTTCTTTTAAAAAGCCACTACTTCACAACAAGGGTAGAGACCATTCTGGATTTCCCAGTGTTTTTTTTTCTGTAATTGAATAGATATCCAATTAAATCCATGTCACCACGAGACACTGGAGAGACTGTCCTATTCTTTCTTCAAACAAAAATAATGCCTGGAAGTATGTAAGGTTAAGTTTTCCTAAGCCTCAAGTTCATATAAATATACTTTTACTGATGAGGTGTTTGGAATCAGCCAACTGGCTTCAGGTTGAAAATACAAATTTATTCTTTTAAAGGCTACTTGACAAAAGAAGTTCAGAAAAACATTACAAAATCCTGCTTCAAAAGCTGTAAGACAACAGGAATTATTAGCATGAATTATTGTCTATTTATTAATACAACAAACTCTGAGCTTTTTTACACATTTGGAGTTGCTATACAAGCATTTTGAAGAGTTTAAATGCAGAGGCACCAAGTAGTGTTTTCATGATTACAAGCCATGTGTTAAGTTGAATGCAATATTATGCTTGCAGAATTTCTACATATTCAAGAAGTTAGTAAGTAAAGCCCATAAAAGTAATAATACATTTTTTATCTTGTTTGAGCCACCAAAATGGTTAAAAGAAAAAAAAGCCAATGAAAGATTCTCCTCTCAAATTCATGTCTTATACCAGAAATTCAGTTTCTTTAATTTTTGCAAATCAAAATATCAGAAGCAATCTAAGAGCTCTGTATTAACGAACAAAGCAGACAGTATGAGAACTGCCTAGATAGAAGCTGATAGTATAGCAACACAATATCATATATTCTGAACAGTTATTACAAAGTTAGTAGCAAACCTACACATTATACTTGCAAAACTTTTGTGCACATGGTGTTTTAAGATCCTGTTTTTAAGGTATTTCATCCCTATCTATAAAAATACAAAGCAATTACACTGTTTTACATATTACAAATGTGTATAGAAATACAGATGTCCTCACTTTGCATACAGAAATGATCCTTATAGAAGAAAAAGCTACAAAAATGGGCAAGGCATAAACGAGCTTCAAGTAAGGAAGGTGCATTCATTAACACACAGATAGAAATCCTTTGGGAACAAAGGGGTGAGGCAAAACCACGTCCAGCAGGGGGAAATGCATACACAAAGCACTATCCTGGTCACTGCCAGGCACCAAAATGCTGTGTTATATGATGGTAACAAATAATTAAGGGTAGTAACTTTAAACGTGAATGACTGACTGTGTCACTTACACGACAAATCAGCTACACAATCAAGAGGATTTTGAAGTGGGAATCAGCTCCATGCCAGCAATAAGCAGCCAATATCTCTATCATGGATTTGTATCTTTTTATTGCTGGAGGATGTTCTACTGGCATTCACTGAGCACCCTGCTAATGAATTCTGGACAGCAAGCTAAATATGCAGAACATGGTGTTCTCTGCTCCCTTTCTGATCAGGCTCAGGAAAGACTTGCTAGAGGGACTTAGAAGCCTGGATGTGGAAGCAGAAGAGCAGTGCAAAGCCAGAGGTTGCAAACGACCACACCATGTTGTCTACTCCAATTATGATGAAGATACTGCACATTTATTTCCATTCAATTACTTGTTATTCATTCAAGTGTTTTTCTCAATAATACTGAGATTTAAATATAATGCATGTAACTGCACAAACGAAGGTGGGAGATTTTGGTTGATTAACATAGCTCAGCCATTGCTTTCAAGAGACAAATCATAAAATTCCTCAAAAAAAAAACAAAAAAAACCCACCCAAGTACTTTAGAGCCTGCTTATCCCTAGCACCAGAAAAAACAAAACAAAACAAACAAAAAAAAAA